>ONZH01022683.1:0-17209 GCA_900303285.1 Rhinella marina
CCAGACAAATGCTCGCACAGAGATTTTTGGATCAAGCTATATACGTGACAGCAAAAGACTTGGTTGTATTAAGTGACGTACAGAAAGTGTCACCTGGACAGAAAATACGGATTGGAGTGAGTGTGCTGAACTGTGACACACAGAATGGTTCCACGCAGCTGTGTGAAATGGATTTGTATCACTGAGATAAACAAAAAAGGTTTATTGGGATAGCTGCACTAGTGCCCCTAGAACAAATTTCTTTAGCTTAGGGTGTCTGGGTATCCTGCCTAACACTTCCCTGAACAGCAGCTCATCTACGCTTAGCAGCATTACACTTTTTACCTACCTTCTACCTCTGGTAGCTGGGCTGGTGGTGTTGGAGGCAGGTGGGTGAGAGTTGCAGTGGAGGACGTGAGAGCCCGTGGTGTAGCAGCTATCAAAATCATGAAATAATGGCCTAAGGCTACTTCTACACTAGCGGCAGCCCGGATCCAGCGGGTGAAGGGCCCGGCCGGATCCGCGCTGCCGCAGGTACACTTGTGGGGCCGGATCCACGCTCCGGCCCAAATTCACTGTAATGGGGGCGGGCCGCGAATCCGGCCACATCATGTTAACTCCTTTTGAGAGGCAGCCGGAGCGAAAACACAACAGTTACATGTTGTATTTTCGCTCCGGCTGCCTCTCAGCAGAGGTTAATGGGCTGCGGCCGGATTCGTGGCCCACCCCCATTACAGTGAATTTGGGCCGGAGCGCGGTTCCGGCCCCACATGTGTACCTGGGGCAGCACGGATCCGGAGGGACCCTTCACCCGCTGGTCCCGGGCTGCCGCTAGTGTAGAAGTAGCCTTACATTCAGTTGTAGCTACATAGGAATAGGATGCCGTTCCTAACCACTAATGCTCTTACTGCAGCTGCACTCCCACGTAGCTTGGATGAAAAATAAATTAAATATGTTTTACACTTACTAGAGGCTGCAGGTACTTCAGGGGCCGTCCTGCCTCGACGGTGGTGACGCCGTCGTTGACGGTGCTCTGCAACATAAAAATGTACACAATTGTTAGATGATGACTCTTTTTAATACTTACACATACTACTATTAAGATATTATGGGTGTGAGAGGGGGGCCATATCATATTTTTTTCTTCTAAAAAGGTATTTATGGCAATAGAGAGCGTTATTGTCGCAATAACTTTCTTTATATCGTTAACACGGTGCGGTAGGAATACTTTAGATATCACCCACTGACAGTAGCTGAAGCATGGGCACGTCTTTGAGTCTGTGTGTAGGAGGACTCTCTTTCGAACTAGTGCATTTGCATGACACAAACGGGAGAACAGCCAGCACCATTAACAATAATGACTAGAATACCTTCACTTAAGTTGTTTGGGTCGAGAGTTAGAGGCGTTGCCTAGCATGAAACAAAATTACTGCAGCGCACTACGCACGACCGCATTGTCCTTCTATACTTTTTTTCATTATTCGCAGTGACTGCTGGTATATATACAATACAGTACACTATTTTTTTACATGTTTTTACTTATCAAATATTTCGTTTCTCACCCTGCCGTATCTCTGCGCTGATCTCATTAAGCCGCTCTGGGCATTTGAATTTCAGATCTGACCATTTCCGCTGGATCTGGCCCGGGGTCCGCACAGTGTGGAAACGATGGCGCAGGCATTGGATCACCTGCTGGATCACCTCCTTCTTATGCTGGTTTGAATGGCGGTGTGTGCCATCGTAATCCTCTCTGTCCATTACCCGGATCAGGAATTTCAGCTCTTCAGTGCTAAATGATGAGGATCGCCTGGATGCCATTATCTAATATTCGCTCTGCCTCTGAGGAGTGCACGCCGCAGCCTCTCATTGTGCGTGCCTGCGTATTACGTAATCGCGTAGATAATAGTACGCTGAGCATTTGTACACTATTTGCGTACGTCTTCTAAGAAGTTGCGTACATTTTTTAAATGAACGTTCGTTATTAGTGCGCGAATGTTCGCTAATAGCACATAATAACCTATGTTTTGTATGCAAATACAACGAATCTATTCATCGAATATACGAATCTTAGGAAAACTTTGGCGAATGTTCGGCGAATCATTTTTTGAATGATTCGCTCATCTCTAATTATATGCAATATTAAATGGTGGCGTTGGACAGTACAACTTATCCCGCAAAAACAAGCCCTCATACAGCTATGTGAACAGAAAAATATAAAAGTTATGGCTCTGTGAAGGCAGGGAGCGCAAAACAAAAACGCAAAAACAAAAAAACCTCTGGGGGTGAAAGGGTTAAAGGGGTTGACTACTATGTTAGCACTTATTAAAACTGGAAATAAAGATAGGAAATACTAAACTTACTTTACTATTTATATTTTTTTAGAAAATTTGCCTGGTTTTCTTGTTATTGGAAGTTCTGAGTGGAAGTGTGATGTGTCCCCCTGTACATTGTATATAGTGATATGTGACCACCCTGTACATTGTGTGTAGTGATGTGTGTCCCCCTCCCGTTTACTCTGTATATAGTGATGTGTGACCCCCTATACATTGTACACAGTGATGTGTGACCCCCCACCCATGTACACTTTATATAGTGATGTGTGACCCCCACCTGTGTATTCTGAATATAGTGATATGTGACCCCCTGTACATTGTACATAGTGATAGGTGACCCCCCTGTTCATTGTATATAGTAATGTGTGACCCCCTGTAGCTTGTATATAGTGATATGTGACCCCCACAGTACATTGTATATAGTGGTGTGACCCAACCCCCCCTCCCCCCGGACATTGTATGTAGTGATGTGTGACCCCATGTATATTGTATATAATGGTGTGACCCCTGTACCTTGTATATAGTGATGTGTGACCCCCTGTACATTGTATATAGTGATGTGTGACTAGGGTTGCCATCTGGCCAGTATCTAACTGGCCAAGCTAGTAATTCAGTGCCCCTGCTGGTGCTGGTAATTTCCTTATATGGATGATTGCTTTCATGGGGTGAGGTGGGACCTGCACCTACACCGAGAACTGAGCCCCAAAAGTTGTGGAGGGTGCACTCCGCATGTGCAGCCGCCCTCCATTCATTTCTATCGGGCCGCACAAAATAGCCGGTTATTTCCGTTTGCCCCATAGAAATGAATAGGAGCAGTGACAGCACAAGCACAGTGCAATCCCATTCACTTCTATGTGCAGAGCGTTCAGTAGTGGCTAGACCCGGGTCCTCCAGCCGCCAGCTTCCTCACTCCATTCTCTGTGTAGGTTCAGGTCCCAGAGGTGGGACCCACACCCATCAGACAATGGGGGCATATCATAGCGATATGCCCCCATTGTCTCAGATGGGAATACCCCTCATAAGCACTTTCATTGTGGAGTGCTCATTAGTGCAGCCTTTAACTCCTGCCATCTCCCCCACTTCTGTTAAAGAGGTTGTCCCACAAAAAATATTCAGCCGTTTTCAAAACAGGAACTGAATCTGAATACTTTTGTAATAGCACGTAATTAAATATTTAAAGGGCCTCTCTTCCTTGCTTGATGGGGGCGGAGCTCAAATATGAGACAGACAACAAGGCAAGCCTGGCAGGGAGGAAGTAACTCCTCCCCTTGCTTCATGGGTTCTCGCTCCTGAGGTTGTCAGAGGAGATTCAGCCTCTAGGATAACAGAGCAGATCGTGACATGACATCCAATGTAAAATTGCTTGTCACAATCTGCTCTGTGTTATGTGTAAAATTTGCCATTTGGAAGAGAGCTCAGACGAGGTGGCCGGGGCCGGGAGTGAATGTGCATGCACAAGTCTCAGTGCGCGCTTGTTCCCTGAAACCCGGCAACTGCAGCAGCCAGAGCATTGAGTATTTGTGCGTCTGCGCAGCCACTGCTCTTAACGTTACAGCGGTGGCCGTAACCCCTAGAAACGAGCATGCAATATGGGGGTATAAAAATGCTAATCACAGGAGTCACAGCTATATTTGAAAATTGATGTATATGGAAGATTCCTTCACTAGACAACAAGTAAGTGATTTACAGTGGATTAATGAGGTGAGACTTTAACATAGCCACTGAGCTATTCAATGAAATGTATAGCACTACCTGCTGTTAGTTTCTTTTCTTATTTCTTTGACCTGCTCACTGAGATTGCTGCGCAGTTTCGTCCTTCAACTGCCTCCTGAGCTGTGATAGGGAGAGCTGAGGCACGCCCCCTTAGCTGCAGCCAGTGGTGTGGTGTGGGGAATACCGTAGGGGCCGTTGCCCCGGGCGCAAACTTGCAGGGGGCTCCAGGCAGCAAGCACTTGAATGAGGGCCCCTCTGTTCTTCCTCATAGGCTTCAGGCTAGTGGCCTGGAATAGAGTTGCTCCTGGTAGGTATGATGTGAGGGTAAGGGGCAGAGTCTCATCATGCAGGGGGCGGGGCCTCAAGATTTTGTTCTACAGAGCAGGATGTTGGAGAGACAAGAAAATCCTGCAGGTCAGTATATGGATAAATGACTGTTATTTTTACTTTTTGCAGGGGCTGAAGGGACTGTACTGGAGACTGCATGTTGGGGGGGGTGATATTATTTACATGGGACTGTATGCTGGAGGGGCTAAAGGCAGGTGAGGTGATATTATTTTACATGGGACTGTATGCAAGAAGAGCTGAAGGCAGGGGGAGTGAATCATTTTATGTGGGACTGTATACTGGAGGGGCTGAAGGCAAGAGAGTGATGTATTTTACATGGGACTGTATGTTGGAGGGGCTGAAGGTCTGGGAGTGATGTATTTTACATGGGACTGTATGCTGGAGAAGATGAAGGCAGGAGGACTGATGTATTTTACATGGGACTGTATGCTGGAGGGGCTGAAGGCAAGAGAGTGATGTATTTTACATGGGACTGTATGTTGGAGGGGCTGAAGGCCGGGGAGTGATGTATTTTACATGGGACTGTATGCTGGAGGGGCTGAAGGCAGGGTGAGTGATGTATTTTACATGGGACTGTATGCTGGAGGAGCTGAAGCCAGGGGGAGTGATGTATTTTATATTGGACTGTATGTTGGAGGGGCTGAAGGCCGGGGAGTGATGAATTTTACATGGGACTGTATGTTGGAGGGGCTGAAGACAGGAGGAGTGATGTATTTTACATGGGACTGTATGCTGGAGGGACTGAAGGCAGGGGGAGTGATGTATTTTACATAGGACTGTATGCTGGAAGGGCTGAAGGCCGGGAAGTGAAGTATCTTACATGGGACTGTATGCTGGAAGGGCTGAAGGCAGGGGAAGTGATGTATTTTACATGGGACTGTATGCTGGAAGGGTTGAAGGCCGGGGAGTGATGTATCTTACATGGGACTGTATGCTAGAGGGACTGAAGGCAGGGGGAGTGATGTATTTTACATGGGACTGTATACTGGAAGGGCTGAAGGCCAGGGAGTGATGTATTTTACATGGGACTGTATGCTGGAGGAGCTGAAGGCAGGGGGAGTGATGTATTTTACATGGGACTGAGGGGAGTCATAATTATTACTATAATACAGAGGGGGCCATTATATATTATAATTATACATAGGGCATTATACTTATGGGCACTACGGGGGAGGGGAGGGCTGTTATCTGAGGACGATAGTAAAGTGAGGAATCTAAACATTTTTCTGTGAAACTCTGTAGAGACGAGACTCGGCTGAAGGAAAGTATCATGGCGGTTTTATCTCCGAATGAAGATGTCAAGGTAAGAGTTGTAACAGCAGCTGCTGTACGCCGCTGTTCCCCTGCTTACTGCTAACGTCCTGGGCGTCGTGATCAGCGGTGAGCTGCTGCTTGTGTTTCCCGTTCACCGCTGCAGTCCTGGGCCCTGGCTGTGTAAGTGCTGTTGCACTGTGATTCGCTCCAGAGTTTCCATTCAGCCCTGACTACAACATCCTTGTTCCTTACATCACTCCTTCTGGGCTGGAGCAGGTTAGATCATGTGGTTTGATCATGTGACCATGCTAGATCATGTGGGTGGATCACGTGTCCTCATTGACCAACTTGCCCTATTTTAGTCGCTCAGCCCTCTTCCCAGATGCCTCAGTGTCAAGGTCCTTATCTTGCACTTGGTTATACCTGGTCCTGCTTGTGTTCCGACCCTTGGTTTGTTATCTGACTCCGCTACCAGCCTGATCCTTGCCTGCCTGCATTGACCTTCTTGTTGCTGACCCGGATTGCCTTACTCGTTCCTGTGCCGCCTGCCCTGACCCATAGCCTGTCTGGCTTCACCTCTGCCTCATCCTTCGGCACTGCATAGTTGCTCCTGGAAATGACCTGGCCTGCTGACTACCGCTGTACCTCTGGTACCTTCGCAGGTATCTCCTGGTCCACCTGGACCAGCTGCCTCATGTTCCAACCCTCCTCAAGAGGTAGTGACCTGGTGTTCCCCTCGGAAAGTCTATCCCCACCATCAGGGGTATTGTGAAGATCGAGGGGTTTCTCTTAGACAACGCCCTTAGAGGAGGTAGGGCACAAGGCACAGTGGGTCCACACCCACTGGTTCGTGACAATAGTCTACATCACAGGAGACGTCACTGGATGTAACAGGTATGTGGTGCTGTATTCTCCTGTATATTTCATAGTAATGTATGAAATGTTGTTTTGCTGATAAGAGCAAGACTTCAGGTTTGGATACTCTTTAAAGAGAGACTACACACACCAATTTAAGGGTAAGCTATATAAGTAAGTTTATTAATGCAATAATAACAATAATAATCAGGCAAATGTATGTCCTTCTTTTGCAAGTTAAGTATATACAAAGGATAAAAAACTTACATCACCGATTGAGTAAACTTCATCTGACAGCAACACATCAGCTGGGAAGCCCTTTCAACGAAAGCAGTCAGAGGCTCTATCGGGAAAACACAGATTAGGTTCCTACACGAGGCGTCCCCCCGTAGGATGAGCGTAGGCGTCCCCTTCCCCCTCGAAGGGTTACAGCTTTTATAGAAATGTAAATAAAGAACTTCACTCCCTACTGGAGTGGAGCCAACACATGCGCAGCCTGTTCCTTCTCCATTATTCCGGACCCAAGAATGGCCAATTTCCGGATCCGGAACAAATAAAAAAAATAACGCTCTAACAACTATAAGCAGATGAAGTATAACTCTGGATTCCCAAAACAACCTGAAGTTTCTCAGGCCGTCTTCCCAAAACAACCTGAAGTTTCCCAGGCCGTCTTCTCAAAACAACCTGAAGTTTCCCAGGCCAGAAACAAAATGGATTCCGAATGGTCAGAAACTATATCTTCACACTTTAAATGTCCATCCAAATATCTTTTTTATGGGAGGGGAAGAGGTGGATATACAATTTGGAACACATTGCCAAAGCCTGGCCCCAGACGTCAGGTCACACTGTGTGTGTTCTGAATTTTGGGGCTTCACACCCATCTACTACATTACCTGTACTCAGAGAGTGGTGTTACATAGGACTGCAGGTGACATCTACTACAATATCTGTCCTCAGAGAGTTATCACTGTGTTATCTGTGGTGTTATGTAGGACTGCAGGGGACATCTTATGCATTATTTGGCAACCCACGCTACACCACTGGCAGCAGAAACGACACTCCCATTGACCTTTCAGCTTGATATAAATCTAGCAGAGCAATGAATATGGACATGTCTGGATCCTTGTGAGGTACAAGGCTGGTTCTAGCTTGTTAGGAAGAGATTATTGTGTACTATATGATGTCTGGTTTTCATTTTTTACATCATTCATGGGATAACCCCTTTAAGGAAAATAAATAAGCAAATAAATCACGAAACCCGTGTACTCTGTATATAGTGATGTGTGTCCCCCTGTACATTGTATATAGTGGTGTGACCACCCTCCACCCCCCCCCCCCATATAGTGATGCGTTACTCCCACTGGTGTACTCTGTATATAGTGATGTGTGACCCTCTGTACATTGTATGTAGTGATGTTTGACCCCATGTATATTGTGTATAGTGATGTGTGACACCCTGTACTCGGGGGCATAGCTAAAGGCTCATGGGCCCTGGTGCAAGAGTTCAGCTTGCTACCCCCTCCCTCCCACCCACTTCCCTTAGCGCTGGTGCACCTAGCTTTTCTGCTGTCCAAGTTAAAAATTGAAACGCGGGCCCCCCCCATGTCAAATTCTCAACCTAACACCTAACCACTCCACAGATCAGCTGTTTGAAGAAAGGGCAGCACTCATATGAGAGCTGCTTTCTCTGCTCTGTTCACCTGCTCAGCATTTGTAGTGGTGAGCAAGTAAACATAGCAGAGAAGGCAGCGCTCATACGAAAAAAAATAAGCCTTTCAAGACATACTTGAAAAACATTACATACAGTCCTACAGAACATACAGGAGAGTAAAGCGCCACATATGTAACTCTTACATCCAGTGATGTCTCCTCTGATGTAGACACTGTCTTTTATTTTCTCCATTTAGATCAGACCGCCATGGTGACTGACTTCTTTCATCCGCGCCTCGTCTCTGCAGAGTTTAACAAACAGATATCTTACGTTCCTACTTTTCCTTCATCCTCCCACCTTCTCAACACCCCATCCTGCCACCCAAAATACTGTGTCCGCTATATCCCCCAATACTATCATGCAGAAACTGTCCCCATGAAAATACTGGTACCAGGGGGGCGTGGCCGGATGCCGGGGGAGAAAGACGCGTGAGCTGTGAGCTCCTGGCCATAGATCCACAGCGGCACATAGCAAACGCAGAAAATTAACTTTTACTGCCCTAAAGTGACGGACAACACTTTCTCATCGTCCCAGGACCTAGCCAAGATGACAATAGGACGGAGGAGAGGCGCAAGTCCAGCTAAACTCACAGCTTTCTTCTCACACGCAGCTCCCTCGATCCAAGATGGCGCTGATTCCCCCCACTGCGGCGAGACGCCAGCTTCTACTTCAGCTTCAAACAGCCAAAGCTGTCGGAACAGCTCCTCTCCGATCATAAAGAGCTCCACTTCATCTCCAAAAGACTCTCACCTCAGCTCTCCGAAGGTGCCACATACTCAAAATGTGAGTACTATGTCTTCCCCCACAATCCTTATTATGGACGCTAATTCTGCTAATAGCGTTAACCCATCATTGTCCAGAGCGAAACTTCAGGATATGTTAAATGAAGTGAGAAATTCTATACAGCATGATATTAAAGAAGCTGTTAAAGCGCTCCATACTGACATTGTGGCTATAGGGGAGCGAACGGCACATCTGGAGGACAAGATGGAGGAGTTCGTGGAAGCTCACAACTCACTTGTAGATGGCCACAATGCAGTCAAAGATGACTTAGCATTAATCAAGCTTAAACTAGCTGATCTGGAAGATCGATCCAGACGTAATAACATTCGCTTTAGAAATGTCCCAGAAACTATTACTGACTCTGAATTAAAAGAGTTCATAACAGACCTCGCGGTGGCATATCTCCCGGACACTCCTAGCTCTGACTTGATTATAGACAGAGCTCATAGGGTTCCAAAACCCAAAAACCTTCCTGCAAGTGTACCTAGGGATGTCCTTGCTAGAATCCATTTTTATCATCTCAAGGAGGCCCTTATGAAAGCTGCAGTGGCTAAAACAGAGGTACCTCAAAGATTCCAGCAGATCCTTCTTTTCACCGATCTATCTCCAGCAACACTAGCAAGGAGAAGAGAATTCACCCCGTACACCAAAGCTTTAAGGATGAACAATGTTCCCTACAAGTGGGGATACCCTGTGAAATTAATAGTTCGCTACAATGGCACTTCATATGTTTTCAACTCGCCTGAAGATGTCAAAGCTGCTATCAACAAATGGAACTTAGCAATGTCAGGAGAGGAAGTCACAGGGACAGTTAACTCATTCGTCTCCTCATCTCCACCTAGGAAGAAGCCAACACTATTAAACCGAGAATGGACTAAAGTGGGATCTGATTCCTAATAGGGATTCTTAGTTTGGTCTTATAGGTTCTCTACTATCTACTCCATATTCTAACTTGTAAGCCAATACGCCATATACATTCTTTCCTCCAATCCTGTTCTTAAAAGCTCAATTACACTCTTACTTTAAAATTATCTATCACCCCTTTTCAGCCTGCACTATCCTTCTTAACCCTTTTCATTCTTTCAGGGGACACGAGTATGTCTCTAAATCTCCACCGCTGCAAAACCATATCATACCTTTAGGTTTTGTTACTATTTATTTTATTATCTATCCTGCATTTCTACCTGCACTTTCCTTCTACCTTATTCCTAGCTTTTAAGCCAATACATCATCTACAATTTCACTTCTAAGCATATTATTGAGTGCTCAATAACAATCTCACTTTAATATGGTCTATCACCCTTTTTCTGCCTGCACTATCCTTCTTTACCCTTTCATTCTTTTAAAGGGCACGATTAAGTCCTTAAATTGACGTTGCTGCAACATCCTGGTAATCCTTTATTCACTTCTTATTACTATACTCCACTTCCTCCTGCACTGTCCTACTTCATATTTTCTACCTCTTCTATGGAAACTCCTTTTCCAACCTCAGTAAAAGTTCAAATTGTACTGTTACCTCTTATACTGAATGGTTACCCAAGCATCATTTTTGGATCTGGGCCTGGTCTGGAAGCTTGGGTCCAATCCCCTTTATCCTACAGACTATCCACCCTCCACCACACCAGATTATTTATGCTTGTCATAAGTTATTGTTTTTTTATTTATGGTTATGTTTTTGTTTCTGCAGTGTTTTACTGTTAAATTGTTTGAGACTCAAGCCAATCTTTCTCAACAGCCAAGAAACCACACCGATACCAAATATATACAACACTTCGAATATATTGCATCACCGTGTGAAGTTTTGAGGTATGTTGCGCTGGACTCGGAGCCCATCATAGGTTCATACTGTGAAGTTAGAATGTTTCTCTACTTTGTAAAATGGTGCTCACAGCTATTTCACTAAATGTAAATGGATTAAATAATCCTTTTAAAAGATCTACTTTATGGGGTGAAATAAAGAAGAAAAAATGTGATATGTTTTTTATCCAAGAATCCCATTTGAATCAGTCTGATTCCCATATATTTCACAACCCTAATTTCCCTACACTATTCTATGCTCATGCAACACAAAAGAAAAAGGGAGTTATCATAGGATTTAAGCATACACTAGCATTCCAGTTGCTTAAATCCATTATTCATGAAGATGGACGTTTTATTATCTTAGTTTGCTCTATAAATAATGCTATCTATACCTTGGTCAATCTGTACGCCCCCAACACCCATCAGCTAGCGTTTGTTAAAGAGGTCATTCACAAAGCCACTGAGATCCAGAAAGGCTCCTTATTGATATGTGGAGACTTTAACATGCCTCCGGACCCAAAAGTGGACAAAAACCCTCCGCCACCTCCCCAGTTTGAAAAAGCCACATTACAAGATTTCATATTCCAAGAAAACTTGTACGATACATGGCGAGTCCTTCATGCTAATGAAAAAGACTTTACTTTCTTTTCTAACACGCACAGGACCTGGTCACGTATAGATCTTTGTATCTCTGACAAATGGTTATTACAAAGACTCACGTCAATTGATATCCTTAGCATATCCTGGTCAGATCATGCACCCCTTCTTTTCACGATCTCCGAGACATTTAACACCCCCTACACCTCTCCTTGGAGACTGAATAACTCTCTTCTACAACATACGCCTCATGTAAAATCAATAACCGCCTCTCTGGCAGAATTTTTCCGCTTTAACGACGACAACTCAACTTCAAATACTACATTGTGGTGTGCCCATAAGGCCTACATCAGGGGTAATTTTTTAAAACTAGCCTCAATGCAAAAAAAACAAAGAAGTAAAGAACTAGATGACCTTACAAACAAAATCAAACTATTGGAAATTGATTATAAAAACTCTCTTAACCATCAATTACTATCCAAACTGAAAGAAGCCAGATGCCATCTTTATCTCCTCCTTCAAAATAAATACGAGCTACATCTTTGTAAACTCAGGATTAATCAATATTGGCAAGGTAATAAAGCTACGAAACTTCTGGCCTCTAGGGTTAAAAAAAAAGAAGCCAAATCACGAATCCAATACCTCTTTGATATCAACAAACAAAAAATACTAAACCCCAAAGATATTTCAGAAGAATTCTCCAAGTATTATTCCTCTCTTTATAACTTAGAACAATCCCCTGACACTGTGCAACCTTCTATTCCTGCTATAAATGATTTTCTTCAAAAGATCCACTTACCTACACTGACCCCGCAAATGATAGAAGATTTAAATCAAGACATAACTTTGCTGGAATTAAACAAAGCCATCTCCTCTCTAAAACTTAATAAAACCCCTGGCCCCGACGGTCTCACAAATGAATACTACAAAAAATTCTCGCACATACTTTCTCCTTACCTTCTTAAAGCTTTTAACCATATGGCCTCAACAGGGCGGGTTCCGCAGGATATGCTAAGAGCTATCATCATTACCCTCCCCAAACCGGGGAAGAGTCCTGATGTACCTACTAACTTTAGACCAATATCATTACTTAATTCAGATCTAAAAATTTACGCAAAAATTCTGGCCTTCAGACTGGTGGATATCCTTCCTTCACTGGTAGGGGGAGATCAGATTGGCTTTGTGAAGAATAGACAGGCTTCAGATGGAACCAGGCGCTTCATTGATTTAATAGATGTGGCATCCCTTTCTCGAACGCCTTCTCTGCTCCTATCTTTGGATGCAGAGAAGGCGTTGGATAGAGTGCATTGGGGCTTCTTGGAAGCTACTTTATCTAAATTTGGATTCTCTGTTTTTTTTCTCTCAGCAATATTATCACTTTATACATGTCCCTCAGCATCATTATATACTTCTGGATTCTTGTCTTCTTCCTTTTTAATTAGAAATGGGACCAGACAAGGCTGTCCCCTCTCCCCGTTAATTTTCGCCCTTATTATGGAACCCTTTGCTGAACACATCCGTACTTCTCCCCACATTAGGGGCATACAGGCTGGAATGTGTGATCATAGAATTGGACTGTTTGCGGATGATGTCATTATTGCCGTTACAGATCCAATTAACTCTCTGAAATCTGTCACTGATATAATTTCTCAGTTCAGTGCAGTTTCCTATTATAAAGTGAACATTGCTAAATCTCAATTGCTCAACTTGGGCCTACCCGCTTCTGTGGAGCACAAAATATCCAACCTGTATGGCTTTACATGGGCGAAGGACAGTATTAGATACTTGGGGATCAATTTAACCTACCCTACCTCATTACTTTTTGAACACAACTATATACCTCTTCTTACACACATTAAACAAACATTTGTAGATCTCAACTTACAATATCTTTCCTGG
The DNA here is from genome assembly GCA_900303285.1 of Rhinella marina. NCBI lineage: Eukaryota > Metazoa > Chordata > Amphibia > Anura > Bufonidae > Rhinella > Rhinella marina. The sequence goes on from ONZH01022683.1 coordinate 13,273, forward strand.
ATGGGGAAAGCAACAGCAATTAAAATGATCATTTTGCCTAAGATCTTATATATTTTACGTAATATCCCCATTTTTCTACCTCATTTCTTCATTAATAAATTGCAAGGTATCCTCTCCCATCATCTCTGGGGTAAAAAGAAACCCAGAATTAAAGCCTCAACACTTTATTTACCACTATCTCATGGTGGAATTAATTTTCCCTCCATTCTACACTACTACAAAGCTACTATTTGTGACCAGATGAGGCATCTATTGGCGAAGGATGTCTCAAAAAAATGGGTGGAAATAGAACTACATTATTTATATACTAAACCTATTGACCAATATGTATACGCCCATTCACTTTTTGCTAGTTCACTTCCAATAATGTCTACCTGCCTCCAATCTGTTGTAACAATTTTGAGGTCCCTAGTACACAAAGACAAACTTATTCCCTTGTCACTCCTTGCGGCTCCTACATCTCTATGTGAAATAGTGATCCCAAACCTAAATATAAGACATTGGATAAACTCAGGTATTACCACCTTATCGAAATTCTGGTTAAATGATGTTTTTGTTGACTTTGAACATTTGAAATGATTGTATGGCATCTCCAACAAAGATTTCCACAAATTCTTGCAAATTAGACACCTCTTACTCTCTAGCAAGAAATATGACCTAATCCCCACTTCATTATCCTTTTATAATTGGATTAATTCTACAAAATTATCCGATAAAGGAATTACAAAAGGATACCTTTTATTAAAAACACCTGACGCTGATCCTTTAGCTCAAATAAAAGAAAAATGGCATAATGACCTTAGTATAAATCTTTCTGATGATCAATGGAAGTATGCTTTTCTGGCGATTTCCAAATTTTCGAAGTGCGTGGGTCATGTAGAAACAGCCAGAAAAATTCTTTATCGATGGTATTATTCTCCACAGTATCTCAATTCATTATTTCCTGACTCACCTGCCACGTGTTGGAGATGTCAGAAATCCTTGGGCACATATTTCCAGATCTGGTGGACCTGTCCAAAAGTTGCACATTTATGGAAACAGGTGTTTGACTTCCTTAATACTCTATGCCCCTTTCTGGTCAACATGTCTCCTGAACTGGCATTATTGTCAATAGGGTTGGATCAATACCCTTACGAATACCAAACGGTTATTATCCACTTTTTCATATCTACCAGACATAAAATCAATTTATGTTGGAAATCTAATGCACTCCCCAACCTCAAAAGAATTATTAGATCAGTTAATACTAATTGTTGGTTTGAATGCTCATGGGCCTCTTCGTTGAATACGAAATACACTTGTATAAAGAGATGGGAAATCTGGTCGGGTAATTCTCTGTATGATCTTCCCTCCCACGTTCTGTAGGGTAACTGAGTCCAGCGCAACACTGCAGCTATAATGATCGGTGTGGTCTACTTACAGATATTAGACATTAAAGTTTACTTATGTTTCTTTGTTAATCTTAATGACATAAGTCTCCCATATATTTTTCCTCCCCCTTCCCGCATACCTGTACCCTCTTCCTTCCCTTCCCTTCACCTCCCTTACTCTTGGATCTATTATGTGCACAAATTCCTGTGTATGCATTTTATCACTGTAAAAACCTTTTGAATAAAAAGTATTGTTCAAAAAAAAAAATACTGGTACCACACAAATAGTGCGCAAGTACAAAAACACCCCTTTATATTAGTAACATAGTAACATAGTTTATAAGGCCGAAAAAAGACATCTGTCCATCCAGTTCGGCCTGTTTTCCTACAAATTGATCCAGAGGAAGGCAAAAAAACCCTGTGAGGTAGAAGCGAAAGTTCCTCACTTTAGGGAAAAAAATTCCTTCCTGACTCCAATCAGGCAATCAGAATAACTCCCTGGATCAATGACCCATCTCTAGTAACTAAAACCTATAATATTACTACACTCCAGAAATACATCCAGGCCCCTCTTGAACTCTTTTAGTGAACTTCCCATCACCAACTCCTCAGGCAGAGAGTTCCATAGTCTCACTGCTCTTACCGTAAAGAATCCTCTTCTATGTTTGTGTACAAACCTTCTTTCCTCCAGGCGCTGAGGATGTCCCCTCGTCACAGTCCTGGGGATAAATAGATCAGGGGAGAGATCTATGTACTGACCCTGATATATTTATACATAGTTATTATACCTCCCCTCAGTCGTCTTTTTTCTAAAGTGAATAACTCAGGAGCCCAGAACTGTACACAGTACTCCATGTGTGGTCTGACTAGTGATTTGTAAAGTGGCAGGACTATGTTCTCCTCTCGGGCATCTATGCCTCTTTTGATGCAACCCATTATCTTATTGGCCTTGGCAGCAGCTGTCTGACTGTTTTCTACAGCTTAGTTTGCTGTTCACTAAAATTCCCAGGTCCTTTTCTATTTCAGAGTTACCCAATGTTTTACCATTTAGTATGTTCTGGTGACTTGCATTATTCCTTCCCATATGCATAATCTTACATTTCTTAGTGTTAAACCTCATCTGCCACTTCTCTGCCCAAGCCTCCAGTCTATCCAGATACATCTGTAGCAGTGTACTGTCCTCTTCTGTGTTAATTACTTTACATAGTTTAGTGTCATCTGCAAAAATTGATATTTTACTGTGCAAGCCTTCTACAAGATCATTAATAAATATATTGAAGAGAATAGGGCCCAATACTGACCCCTGTGGTACCCCACTAGTGACAGTGACTCAATCTGAGTATGTACCATTAATAACCACCCTCTGTTTTCTATCACTGAGCCAGTTACTTACCCACATACAGACATTTTCTCCCAGGCCAAGCATTCTCATTTTATATACTAACCTTTTATGTGGTACCGTGTCAAATGCTTTGAAGAAGTCCAGATATACGACATCCATTGATTCGCCGCGGTCCAGTCTAGGACTTGCCTCCTCATAGAAACTGATTAAATTGGTTTGACATGACCGATCACTCATGAAGCCATGCTGATATGGAGTTATTTGCTTATTATATTTTCATTGAGGTACTCCAAGATAGCATCTCTTAGAAAACCCTCAGTTTACCCACGACAGATGTTTTTGGACCCTATTTGAATATTGGCACCACATTTGCTATGCGCCAATCCTGTGGAACACTCCCTGTCAGTTTAGAGTCCTTAAATTTCAGAAATAAGGGTCTGGCGATGACATTACTTAATTCTCTTAGGATACGGGGGTGTATGCCATCAGGTCCTAGCGATTTGTCTATTGTCTTAATCTTTCTAAGACGCAGCTCTACTTCTTCCTGGGTCAGACAGGGCACTTTTAAAGGGGAATTTACTTTTATATTCTGCATTTCATTTATTTTCCTCAGTGAATACAGTGGAGAAAAAGATATTTAGTAGCTTTGCTTTCTCCTCATCGCTCTCTGCAACTCCCCCCTCATTACTCTGTAAGGGGCCGACACCTTCAGGTTTATACTTTTTACCATTTATATAATTAAAGAACATTTTAGGGTGAGTTTTTACTCTCTTAGATTAACCCTTTCAGTACCGGAGGTTTTTTCGGTTATGCATTTTCGTTTTGTGCTCCCTGCCTTCAAACAGCCATAACTATTTTATTTTTCTGTTCACATAGCTGTATCAGGGCTTGTTTTTTGTGGGACAAGTTGTACTTTCCAACACCACCATTTAATATTGCATTTGGTGTAGTGGGAAGCGGGAAAAAAATTCCAAATCGGGTGAAATTGCAAAAAAAACGCTATTCCGCTACAGTTGTACGGGTTTCTTATTTACAACGTTCGATGTTCATTAAAACTGACCAGTTACTTTCATTCTACTGGTCAGTATGAATCCGGCGATACCTAATATGTATAGTTTTTCCTGCGTTTTGATAAATAATTATATTTTATTTATTTTTTGTCATATCTTGACCCCTATAACTTTTTGGTATTTATGTGTACGGAGCTGTATGGGGGCTCATTTTT
>ONZH01022684.1:0-85202 GCA_900303285.1 Rhinella marina
GACAGAAAATACAGATTGTGGTGACTGGACAGCTGAACTGTGACACACAGAATGGTTCCACACAGCTGTTGTGATAATGTATTTGTATCACTGAGATAAAACAACAAAAAAACTATTTTTTTATATATATTTTTTTTTATATTTTTTTTTTATTTTTTTTATTTTTTTAACGTGACGTGCAGAAACTATCAGAGAGCAAACTCAGCCCCTGCTGACTGTGGCTATTTTGACTGCAACCCAGACAAATGTCGCACAGAGATTTTTGTAATGTAGCTGTATCAGTGAAAGCAAAAGACCGTATTTGATTACGTGACGTACAGTGTGGGTCACCTGGACAGAAAATATGGATTGTGGTTTGTGGTGAGTGGACAGCTGAACTGTGACACACAGAATGGTTCCACACAGCTGTATGAAATGGATTTGTATCACTGAGATAAAACAATAAAAAAAACATTGTTCTATATGGCGATAGCTGCACTACTAGTGCCAGCCAGCCCAGCCAGGAGACAAAAAAAAAATGTTGTGTAGCCCTTAGAAGCGCTGTTGGGTTCTTTCGATATCACTCCTGCCTAACAGAGAACTAAATCCAGGCCCTAACACTCTCCCTGAAATGCAGCAGATCTAACCCTAACCACATCCAGACAGCATTTGAGCTGAGCACTGCGGGCAGACACTAGTATATTCCGGGGTCACCTGATCAGACCAGCCAACCCCTGCTATCGACATGTAAGGGCCCCACGTGATGCTGGGTGTACCGCAGAGTCTCCTGGCTTGTGATTGGCTGAGTTTATAGGCGCCAAAAATGCACAATGCGGAAGATGCCATTTCCTCGAGCATGGCGAGATGCTCGTTCGAGCATCGAGCACTTACGAGTACCCTAATGCTCGAACGAGCACCAAGCTCGGACGAGCATGCTCGCTCATCTCTAGTTACTACCATTCTGCAACCCATCAGCAGTGGTCGTGCTTGCAGACTATAGGAAAAGTCGCTGACCTCATTGGTTCCCGGAAGTGCACATATGCCAGTTCTTTTTCCTATAGTGTGCATGCACAGCCACCACTGCTGGATTGCAGGGTGGTCGTAAAATCTGTATATGGCAGTGTATAATGCGATGGAAAAATGAAATAAGCCAGAAAAGGAGGCAATATTGAGAATCACAATACATTAGTAAGTTCCTTGAAAGAACCCCTCACAGTAGTACTTCCCTTATTGTACAACCTTCACAGAAATTTTGTCCAGATATGTGCCCCCTCATGGCAGGTATGCCCATATTGTGCCCCTCACTTTAGTTATGCCCACACTGTGCCTCCTCACAGTATTTATGCCCTCATTGTAGTTATGCAACTTTCAAAGTAGTTATGCCCTCTCTGTGCTGCTTTCACAGTAATAATGCCCTCTGTGCCCTCTTCACAGTTGTAATGCCCTCTCTGTGCCCCTTCATAGTTATGCTTTCACTGTGCCCTGATAACAGTAATAATGCCCTCTGTGCCCCTTCACAGTAGTAATGCCCATTGTGTCCCCTTCACAATAATAATGCCCACTCAATGCCCCATAACAGTTTTGCCCACCCCCTTCAGAGGAATAATGCTCTCTGTGCCCCCTTCATAGTAGTAATGCCCTTTGTGCCCCTTTCATAGTAGTAACGCCCATTGTGCCCCCTCCATAGTAGTTATGCCATCTGTATTGACGGAAGCGCTCATTGCTTCTAGGCTCTGGCATCCCCTGACAGTGGGCACCATGTGCGGACCACCCCCAGCTGGGTTTTGTAAAGTAGAAAAATTAATTATTTCCTTCTAAACAATGCCTGTATATAAGACAAGTTACAGATTGTTGCTCAGTTATATATCTTTAGAGATAAAGCCTGTATTTTCACATCTTCTTTATTCTTTAACAGAATAGAGTTGGTGGAGGAGGTAGAGGAGGAGAACAAGGTGGCGGAGGTAGTGGAGAAGCACATAATGGAGGAGGATAAGAACATCATGGAGAACATCGTAAAGAAGGTAGAGGAGATGGAGGAGAATAAGGTGGTGGAAGTAGAGGAGAAGAACATAGTGGAGGAGAAGGAGGTGAAGTATAACAACACAGAGCAGGTGGAAAAGGTGGAAAACAACGTCATGGAGGGGGAGAAGAAGGAGACAGAGGAGATGAAGGAGAACAACATAGAGGAAGTGGAGGAAGAGGCGGAGAAGGTGGAGAACAAAATAATGGATGAGGTGCAGGAAAACATCATGGAAGAAGTGGAGGAGGTGGAGGTGAAGGAGGTGAAAGAAAGCAAGAACGAGTCAGAGAAGGTGAAGGAGAAAAGAAAGGCGAAGAAGGTGGAGAACAACATCACGGAGGAGGTGCAGAAAAACATAATGGAGGAGAATATCATGGAGGAAGTGGAGAGAAACATCAAGGAGGTAGTGGAGAAGGAGCTGGAGGATGATCTGATGTACGTATAAGCCAAGATATTTTGTAGAATATTGACTATTTGTCCCAATATGCACATAATCAAAAACTAACAAAATCTGGCCTTGTTGCCCATAGCAAAACAATCTGCACTATGAATTTTTGGCATGATCAACAAGGACAATTTTAAGAAGCCAGACACTATAGTTACCATACAATCTCTCAGAGACAAAGAAACTGGTGAATAAATCCCTTTAATAGTGGAATCTAATACTTTAAAAAATACTGCTTTACTGTTAGGATATGAGTTGTCCTTGTAGATTGATATAGGAGTAGACTCCGGTATAAGTGGCATCATGTCAAAATAAAGGACACCATTGTGGATAATCTAATAATATAGTGGAAACTAGAAAAGAATAAGATATAATTTGTCAATAATAACAAGCAGGAGCTGTATTTTATATTTTAGAACTGGAAAATTTGAAGAGGTATCAGAATGGGTGGGAGTATATACGATCTTGTAAGTATAAAGGACAATTATGTCTGATGTGACAGAGCTGGAGCTCCTAGGCTCACAACTCTTATTTAGCTTTTTGTAATTGACTTATATGGTAGAACATAGATTTTTTTCTTGAGTCATCTCCCTTGTTTTGAGTCTTTATGAACCTCCCACCTGAGTCTTTATATTATCCTCTCTCCCTATTGGTTATCATTATGATAAGATTTATCTCTAAGATGTTTTATGTCCCATAGTGAGAAGAATGAGAAAGTGAAGGATAAGAAAAAGAAGGGCAACATCAGAGAGAAGAAGGAAGAGTGAGTAAATCATCCAGTTATAATAAGGATCATTATATAGAAACATTACATTATATGTGATCATTGCTAATGATTATATAAATGGACTCATGAATATCCAGCTAAGAATTATCTGAATTCATATGTTTTGGGCCTATACACAAAGGGAAATGCATTCTTCTTTAACCATTTGCCTCTGCAGGCAGTTAGCCCTATTTTTTAAATCTGACATGTCAACTTATCTAAACCATTCTGAAATTGCTTTCTAGTGACAAACTGTAAGTGGTAAGTTTGAGTTGATGTTTTTTACCTTTATTTATAAAAAAAATCCAAAATTAACATAAAATTTGATAAAAATTAGCAATTGTCGAAATTGGAATTTATCTGCTTTCAATACGGAGAGGGATACCTCATAAAACAGTTATTACTTTACATTCATCATATGTCTACTTTATAATGACATCATTTTGTAAATGTCATTTTCTTGTTTAGGATGTTAGAAAGCTTAGAATTTTAGAAGCAATTATTTAAATTTTGAAGAAAATTTTCAAAAACAACTTTTTTTAAGGACCTGTTCAGTTATGAGGTCACTTTGTGGGGCTTACATAATAGAAACCACCCAAAAATAACCCCATTTTAGAAACTACATCCCTCAAAGTATTCAAAAATGATTTTTGAAACTTTGTTAAGCCCTTAGGTATTCCACAGGAATTAAAGAAAAATGGAGGTGAAATTTAAAAATGTTATTTTTGTACAGATTTTCCATTATAATCCATTTTTTTCCTATAGCACGACAAGGGTTAACAGCAAAAATAAAACTCAATATTGATCACCCTGATTTTGCAGTTTACAGAAACACTCCATATGTAGTCGTTACTGTTGTGTGGGCACATGGCAGGATGCAGAAGGAAAGGAGCACAATATTGTTTTTGGAGGGCAGTTTTTGCTGCAATGGTTTCTTCATATTGCATTTGAAGAGACACTGAGATACCTCAACAGTGGAAACTCTAAAACATTGACCCCAATATACCCCTCAAGGAATTTATTAAGGGGTGCAGTGAGCGATATGACTCGGCAACCGCTTCAAAGAATGTAGAAACATTTGGCTGTGAAAATGAATCCTTGTATAGATCAGCTTGTTATGGATGCAGCAACTATAATCAACTATAAATGAGTGAATATGGGAAAAGGCAATTTATTTATTTTTAACTTACATTTTTATTTACATTTTTGCTTACTGTTTTTTACTTTTACACTTTTTTTTATCAAGTGCCACTTGGGTCTTGAAGATCCAGTGGGGCTAATGGCTGTACTATACTCTGCCATACTTTTCTATGGCAGAACATAGTACTGTCAGTTTCACACTGACACTCAAGTTTTGTCAGGCTTAGATACTTGGCAAGCCTGGAGACCTTTGTAAGGTGTTTGGTTGCCATGGTAACCATCAGGCCGCTGCCATCACAGCCTGGCTACCCAATGGGGGAGAGAGGGAGCTCTCTCCTTGATTGAAAGATGTTTTTACTTTAACTTTAAGCTGAGCACTTCGGAGCTGTTTTCCAGCAGAATAAAAGTGCTTTTCCTGGACATGGAATACACACAGTGCAAGCAGGTATGTCTGGGATGTGTCTGCAATCTTCTGTGGGACAGTGCTCTTAGTTATATAGGTGAAAATTAGGTGACAGACTCTTTTTAAGACAGAAACACAATTTGTTCCACTGATATGACTGGGAGCCAAAAGCCATTTAAACACAACCAAGGGCTGTGGAGTCCAGTAGCTATACAGTATCTCACAAAGTAAGTCCATTCCTCACATTTTTGTAAATATTTTATTATATTTTTTCATGGGACAACACTGAAGATATGACACTTTGAAACCATGTAAAGCAGTCATCGTACAGCTTGTATAACAGTATAAATATGGTGTGCTCTCAAAATAACTCAACACCCACCCATTACTGCTGGCAACAAAAGTGAGTACACTGACTTTCCTGTGGGAAGGTGCTTGAGCAATAGGTTAACCCTTTCTATCCTGGGTTTTTTTTCGGTTTTCGTTTTGCGCTCCCTGCCTTGATACAGCCATAACTTTTTTATTTTTCTGTTCACATAGCTGTATGATGTCTTGTTTTTTGCGGGACAAGTTGTACTTTCCAATGCCACCATTTAATATGGCATATGGTGTAGTGGAAAGCGGGGAAAAAATTCCAAATCGGGTGAAATTCCAAAAAAAAGCAATTCCGCCACAGTTTTACAGGTTTTTTATTTACGGCGTTCGATGTGCGTTAACACTGACCAGTTACTTTAACCCTTAGACTCCCAGCGCCGTACACAAGTCCCAGTGCTGTACATGAGCTCCTGCGCCCGCCCGATCAGCTGCAGGGGTCCGGCAGTGGCCAATAGCCGGACCCCTGCTGTATGCACCAGCATCGGTGAAAACACCAGTGCCGATGCATTAACCCTCACACTGCCGCGGTCAGCGCTGACCGCGGCATGTGCGATGTCGGCGCTGGGAGAGAGTGACCATCGGGTCCCCGCGCTGCTGTGACGGGGACCTGATGGCAGGGAAGGCAGCCCGATGCCTTCCTTAGGCATCGGGCTGCCTTCTATGGAAGCCTGTGAGATCCAGTCCCCTGGATCTCACAGGCAGGAAGCTGTAAGTGTATTACACTGTGTAATACACTTACAGCCAATGCATTACAATACAGAAGTATTGTAATGCATTGTGCAGGGGATCAGACCCCCAAAAATTGAAGTCCCAGACTGGGACAAAGAAATAAACTAAAAAAAAGAAGTTAAAAAAATAAAGTTTAACCAAAAAAAAGTTTCAAGTTTTAAAAAAAAGCGTCATTTTCTCAAAATAAAGTTAAAAAAATTGTAAAAAATAGGGAAAAAAAGAAAAGCAGGCATATTAGGTATTGCCGCGTCCGTATCAACCGACTCTATAAAAATATCACATGACCCACCCCGCTAGGTAATAAAAACAATGCAAAAAAATCCATTTTCTGATCACCTTGCCTCACAAAAAGTGTAATATCAAGCGATCAAAAAGACGTATTAATCCCAAAATGGTACCAATCAAACCGTCATCTCGTCCAGCAAAAAATTAGACCCTACATGAGACAATCGCCCAAAAACTAAAAAAATATGGCTTTCAGAAAATGGCAACACAAAAAAAAGATTTTATTCTGTTCAAAAATGTATCTAATGTGTAAAACTTAGGCTACATTCACACGTCCGTTTAAAACATCCGCAATCTATCCGCATTGCACCGTATGTTGTCCGCATCCGTTAATTTGTTCTGTTCCGTTTTGCGGATCCGCAAACAGAAATCCTCCTGTCCTACTTTTCCTCCTGTTTTGCGGTCCGTAGCCCAATAAAAGTCTATGGATCCGCAAAAAATGCGGAAGACATGCGGACAGGCATCCGCATGTCATCCGTATTTGCGGATTCCATTCCAGGAGGGGTGAAAAAAAAAGATGTTATTCATCCTTCCGTTTTTTGCGGATCCGCAAAAACGGAAAGGATGTATCCATATGTCATCCATTTTTTTGGGAATCCGCAAAAAACGGATGACATATGGATACATCCTTTCCGTTTTTTACGGAATGTCCTGGAAAAACGGAGTTTTTTGCGGAACAACGGATCCGCAAAAAACTAACCGTTTTCCAGGATGTGCACACATACGGACGTGTGAATGTAGCCTTAACAAAAATTAAAATGGTAGACATATTGGGTATCACCGCGTCCGTAACAACCTGCTCTATTAAAATATCACATGATTTGCCCCTTCGGGTGAATGCAGTAAAAAAATTTTTTTCAAAAACTATGTCAAAACAGCTATTTTTTTCACCTTGACTTACAAAAAGTGTAATAGCAGGCGAGACAATAACTCAAAAAAATAAAAATCAATGGCTCCCGCAAACCAATCCATCAAAATCTGTGCTGCAAAATCCATATGGCGCTCCTTCTGTTCTAAGTCCAGCCATGTGCCCCCACAGCAGTTTACCACCACACATGGGGTGTTGCCGTATTCAGGAGAAAATGGGTAACAAATTATGGGGTGCTTTTCTCCTGTTAACCCTTGTGAAAATGAAAAATTTGGGGCTAAAGCAACATTTTATTGGAAAAAAATTAAACTTTTCATTTTCACAGCCAAGTGTTTCCAAATTCCGTAAATTCCGTAAAAGGGGGGCAAAGTGGCCAGTACCCCCTTAATATATTCTTTAAAGGGTGTAGTTTCCAAAATGGGGTCACTTTTTGAGGGTTTCCACTGTAGGGGTACGTCAGGGTCTCTCAATTACAAAATGGTGCCTAAAAACCATTCTAGCAAAATCTGCCTCCAAAATCCATATGGCGCTCCTTTCCTTCTGACCACTGCCACAAGCCCATAGAGATGTTTACCACCACATATGGGGTATTTCTGCAAACTGCAGAATCAGACTAATGTATATTGAATTTTAGTTTGCTGTTAACCCTTGCTGTGTTGCAAGAAAAAAATTATTAAAGTGAATAATCTACCAAAAAATTTAAATTTTGAAATTTCACCTCCATTTTCCTTTAATTCTTGTAGAACACCTCAAGGGTTAATAAAGTTTGTAACATCAGTTTTTTATAATTTAAGGGGTGTAGTTTCTAAAATGGGGTAATTTATGGGTGTTTTCCATTAGGTAAGCCTCCCAAAATCACTTTATAAGGCCCCATTCACACGTCCGTTTAAAACATCCGCAACCTATCCACATCCGTTCCGCAACTGCGGACGGTTTTTGCAGATATTTTGCGGATCCATTCATTTCAATGGGTCCTGATAATCTGCAGACATTGCACCGTATGTTGTCCGCATCCGTTAATCTGTTCCGTTCCGTTTTGCGGATCCGCAAACAGAAATCCTCCTGTCCTACTTTTCCTCCTGTTTTGCGGTCCATAGCCCAATGAAAGTCTATGGATCCGCAAAAAATGCGGAAGACATGCGGAAAGGCATCCGCATGTCATCCGTATTTGCGGATTCTGTTCCAGGAGGGGTGAAAAAAAAATATGTTATTCATCCGGATCCGGATCCGGATCCGCAAAAAACGGATGACTTATGGATACATCCTTTCCATTTTTTACGGAAAAACGGAACGGATGTCCTGGAAAAACTGAGCTTTTTGCGGAACAACGGATCCGCAACAAACTGACCGTTTTCCAGGATGTGCACACATACGGACGTGTGAATGGGGCCTAACTGAATTGGTGCTCAAAAAAATGGTTTTGGAAATTTTGATGAAAATTTGAAAAATGGCTTCTAAACTTCTAAGGTTTCTCATGTCCAAAAAAAGTAAAATTTAATTTATAAAATGATGGCAACATAAATTATACATATGGGGAATGTAAAATAATAACTATTTTTGGAGGTATTACTATGTATTTTGAAAGTAGAGAAATTGAAATTTTGAAATTTGCAAATTTTTCAAAATTTTTGCTAAATTTGGTATTTTTTTAGAAATAAAAATGAAATATTTTGCCACAAATTTACTACTGCCATGAAGCACAATATGTGACGAGAAAACAATCTTAGAATGGCCTGGATAAGTAAAAGCGTTCCAAAGTTATTACTACATAAAGTGACACATGTCAGATTTGCAAAAATCGGCCTGGGATTTAAGGTGAAAAGTGGCTCAGTACTGAAAGGGTTAATTCTACTGGTCAGTATGAATCCGGCGATACCTAATATGTATAGTTTTTCTTGCATTTTGATAGTGATAAAAAAATTATAAAGTTGGACTTTTGGTATTTATGTGTACGGAGCTGTATGGGGATCATTTTTTCGGGGCAATCTGAACTTTTTATTGATACCATTCTAGGGTGTGTATGACTTTTTGATCGCTTTTTATTTAATTTTTTTTTTTTAAAAGAAACAAAAAATGGCGAATTTACCATTTTGATGCTTTTTTCCATTTCGCTTTTTTCCGTATAGGAAATATTTTTAATATTTTTATAATATGGGCATTTTCTTTCACACGGCGATACCCATGATGTGTATTTTTTTATTTTTTTAATACTTTTATTTTTATTTTCGGGAAAGGGGGGTGATTTGAACTTTTCCTTTTTTTATTTTTTTTTAAACTTTATTTTTATTTTTTACACTTTTTTATAGTTCCCATAGGGAACTATAGGAAGCAATTATTTGATTGCTCATATCATAGACCCCAATGCACTTACTTTGGAGTCTATGATGATTTTAGTGCTTTCCTATGGAGCCCTATTACAGGCTAGGGCTCCATAGGAAAGCCTATGCAGCAGCCTCCTGTCATTTACTATGACAGGGGCTGCTGCAGGCATGCTCAGGCTCCTCCGATCGCCACACGGGGGAGCCGGAGCAACACCGGAAGTGTACGTTTCCGGTGTTTGCCGCATTCGGGTGCTGCGGTAAGGCTTGACCGCGACAGAACGCTAGCCGCGGGTGACCTGCATATCCCGCCGCTGGTGCCTGCTAGCGGGATATGCAGGTCACCCGCGGCCTGCACGGAGCGGGCGCCATCATTAAAGTCCCGGCCAGCGCCGTACATGTACGGCGCTGTTTGGGAAGGGGTTAAACAATCTTGCTAGTCCCTGAGAAGTTGTGCAGTTCTGTTTGTGTACCCGTGTACCGACTCCTGCCCAATTCCTAACCCTGATTCTCTGCTCCCTGCCCTGACCTTTGGACTGTTTTTTGGATTCACACAAATTTTGTCTGCTCTGACCTCGGCCTGTCACTGACTATGAGCTTTGTGTCTCTTTACCACCTTGAAACATAAACCATCCACCAGGAGACTACTCCAAGAGGTAACAGCCTGGTACGTTCCCCGCAGTAAAGGCCAGATCCCTGTATAGGTATTAAAGAGTGAAAAACCGGGAACCGCCAGGATAGCGACCTTAGGATTAGCCCTAAGTCAAATCCTTTGGTTGGCACAATGGTTCCACACTCACTGCCACAAAAGTTTGGTTAGATTCAACGAGGATATATTTTAAATGGGGAGAGAGTAAAAAATTGCATCCAGATTTGGCCAACAATACACTAATGTGTACGGAGGACATAACATGGGAGAGGAAAAAACAGGCAATGGACTGGAATGTGATTCTATGGACCATTTTCACCTCTCCTTAATGACTGGAACTAAAGAGATACAATTACAGTGTTTTTTTGTTTTTTTTTATCAGATGCTGATCTATTCACCAGAAAAACATAAAAAAGAGAAGGCTTTGCTTTATGTGGTACACCCCAACAGGTTAAGAGATCGGAAGGGTTATACCGTTTACCAGATTAGGTTGTGCTCCTCTGGCACAACACTGATGTGAACATAATCATTGGATATACCGACATGGACCAAAGCTGCCGAAATTCTATTAGGGTCCATGTTACATACAGTGGAAGAAAATCTAGAACATCGATTGACTCTACAATTAAACCAATTTATTTGCAACACATAAAAAGTAGTATTGAGAGGTTAATGTGCGACGCGTTTCGTCAGCAAACAACTGATTTCTTTAGGCACAATATCACTCTGAAAGTCAATTAATCAATGCAATTACTTCATCACATTTCAATGAAGCCACCTGTTTACGTTTTGGTGCCCGTCTCTGTACCTTGTGACTTACAAATTGATTCCAATACTGAGGAATTGGAAATTTGAAATTCGAAATTTGGCACACAGGTATATCAGGTTCCAGAAAGGTCTCAGCTCTCTAGGACGTACCGTTCCTGAGATATTCCCAAAAAATGTATTAGCCAATAGAAGCCTGGTCACGTGTCCCTTATCAGTCAATAGAAACTTGAAGGCCATTAGTCTCCTCACACACATAATTTCACACCAGGTTTCTATAACAACCCAGCCAGTTTTCTGGGTTGTAGGTCTGCTTTAAAGGGGAAGGGAGCTGTGGATGACACTGTTAAAGGGGTTTTCCGGTTACCATAAATATAACTTATGTTTCAGACTAATTCATCATCAATCATTACCTAATATAATGTAAATTTCACATTCCGTTCAGTAGTAAAAAAAGTTGTTTTCTTCCACTGCTATACACTGTGTTTCCTCATAAATTACAATGACATCGACATGTAGTTCAGGCCACCCTCAAAAGAAGGATTTAAAAACACCACCCCCAGGTCAAGCTAAGCCATGCCCTCAACAGGTTAGGCCACGCCCCTCCCACTCCGCAGCCGACGGGGATTAAAAAAATGAAGGTAAAGATAAACTTCTGTCAGCTGCAGGGGTGGGAGGGTGCCTTTCTCCCTGCAGCTCATGCTCAGACTGCACAGTGCTGGTGTCTGAGAGTGAGCTGTTCAAAAGGACATCCCTGTGTCCGTTCAGGCTCTGTGCCAGACTGTGGACATGGAGTCTGAAAGCCGTACTGTCCAGCCTAAAACTGGACCTCTGGCCACCCTAGGGGCAGGCTGCTGTGGAGGTCACAGTTAATGTTATTGTTAAGGCGGCAGGCTGCTGAGGAGGTCACTGTTAAAGGGGTGGGCACTGTGGAGGTCACTGTTAAGGGAGGAGGGGACTGTGGAGGCCACTATTAAAGGGGCATTGGGGTACTGTGAGGTCACTGTTAAGGCAGCGGGGTACTGTGAGGTCACTGTTAAGGGAGCGGGGTACTCTGACACTCACTATTAAAGGGGCTGTTGCTGTGGAGGTCTCTGTGAAGGGGTCCAGGAATGGTGGAGGTCAATTAAGGGGACTGTAAACTGGTCAGTGTTAAGGGGTTGGTGATGTAGAGGTCACTGTTAAGGGGTCGGGCCCCTGTGGAGGTCACTGTCAAGGGGGTGAGGAGCTGTGGAACTCACTGTTGAAGGGGCAGGCTGCTGTAAAGGTTAAAGTTAATGGGGTGGGCCGCTGTGGAGGTTCCATTTTAGGAGACGGGTCACTGTGGAGAGGGTGGGGGAGCTGTGGAGGTCACTGTTGAGGCGGGGTGCTGTAGAGGTTACTGTTGATATCTTTTAACGACACACACAAACATTAAATGAAATAGATGAAATAATCCCCGGACGAAGCTGGGTCCTTCAACTAGTCACCATATAAACAAGACATTAGGGGAGATATACTAAGACTGACGTTGCAAACTCCATTGTTAGTATAAAGTCCATCTGTGCAGAATGCACAAAATTTTTTGACAGGCACAAGAGTCTTAAAGGAGTTCTGTAGCTTTTTCTTACTGATGATATATCCTCTGGCTAGGTCATCAGCATCTGATCGGCAGGGGGCTGATCAGCTGTTTGAGAAGGCAGCGGCGCTGGCAGAAGCACCGTGGCCTTGTTGATGATCTACTTAGAGGATAGATTATCAGTAACAAAAAGCTACAGCACCCCTTTATTAAATTTGGTGCATTTACAGGCAGTCCATACGCCAGACTTTCAAATCTAGGAGTGAACTATCATTTACTAAATGAAAGTATTCATGAACCCCCAATGCCCCTACAAGAGCATCCTTCTACCCCAGAATTGTATCCATTAGATCCATCCTTGTCAAAAACATCAAGTGCTGATTATGTATAAGCAAAAATGTAATTTGTCTGCTTCAATTTTTATAGCGATCTTAACATCAATCTTTAAGAAATAAAAGCATCAAACATCAATTATCGGAGACATACACCATCAGAATAAAAAGTGAGTAGGAGGAAAAGGGGGAGATAAATAAATGGGTGAGAAACGCCATACGATAGAAAGGGAGAAAAAGAATATCAAGGGAACTTTAGACTTTGCTTAAGGTTTTCACTGTAGACAGAGGGGCTCTAGTATGCAGGGACATAGCGGACCAGCCAGGTATAAAATGACAAATTATTATCAGCGTTTTTCTTTTTTTTTCACAGGAAGATACATAACACCAGCAATGTTCATTTGGAAGTATCTACAAAGATAGAGCCGCAAAATCAACATCAGAAGAGAGCTAGAAACACTGCAGACCTACGAGATGGATGACCATCACAACCACTGCTGATCACTGGGAGGTTCAGAAGCTTACAAAATGGTGATCACCTGAGAAGCTTCTGTTTAGAGAAGGGATTACTGTGTTAAGACATTAACTTGTTTATAACATGTCCTTTAACAGTTAGGGTCCTTTCACACGGGCGATGTTTCCACGCGGGTGCAATGTGTGATGTGAACGCATTGCACCCGCACTGAATCCTGACCCATTCATTTCAATGGGGCTTTTCACATGAGCGATGTTTTTCACACAGCAGTTCGCTGTTGCGTGAAAATTGCAGCATGTTCTATATTCTGCGTTTTTCACGCAGCCCTGGCCCCATTGAAGTTAATGGGGCTGCGTGAATAACGCATTGCATCCACACACAAGTGCGTATGCAATGCGTGATTCACTGATAGTTGCTAAGAGATGTTGTTTGTAAACATTCAGTTTTTTTTCACGCGCGTGAAAAACGCATTGAAACGCTTCGCACCCGCGCGGAAAAAACTGAACGAACGTACGCATCTTTGGATGGATGCGTGGGTGGGTGGGTGGATGGATGGATGCGTGGTTAGGTGGGTGGATTGATGGTTGGGATGATGGATTTATTTGTGGCTGGACAGGTGGATATATGTGTGGGAGGATGGATGCATGGGTGGGTGGGCAGATGGATGGATGCGTGAGTGGGTGAATGGATGAATGCATGGGTGGTTAGATGGATGGATGGGTGGGTGGGTGGATTGATGGGTGGGATGATGGATGTATTTGCGGGTGGACGGGTGGATATATGGGTAGATAGATCAATGGATAGGTGGGAGGATGGATAGATGGGTGGGAGGATGGATTCATGGGTGGGAAGATGGATGGATGGATGGATGCGTGAGTCGGTGGATCGATGGATGGATGCGTGGGTGGGTGCATGGATGCATAGGTGGGTGGGTGCATGGATGCATGGGTGGGTGGATGGATGGATGTGTGGGTGAATGGGTGGATAGATGGGTGGGATCAGGGGCGTAGCTATAGGGGGTGCAAGAGGTAGCAGTCGCTACCGGGCCCAGGAGCCTGAGGGGGCCCAAAGACCCTTGTGCCGTATAAGAAGACACACAAAGTACTGAGGGAAGGGGGGCCCAAGCTAAACTCTTGCACCAGGGCCCATGAGCCTTTAGCTACGCTGCTGGGTGGGATGATGGATGTATTTGTGGGTGGAGGGGTGGATAGATGGGCGGGTGGATCGATGGATAGGTGAAAGGATGGATAGATGGATGGGAGGATGGATGAATGGGTAGGTGAATGCTTGTCACACATAATTTTGTAGGTATTCACAGACCTATAGACTTCCATGCATGCCATACGAATTAGAATCTGTATAGATTTAAAAGCTTACCTTTATAATGCATATTTGGGAACAATGGGAAAAAGTTTTATACAGACAGATGCAGTTAAGTAAAGATCTAAGGAATAGTGTCCACCATTTAATATAATAAAGAAGCCGGTCTCTATATCCTTAATAGTATATATGTCTTAGAACAAGAGTTCCTAAGCAGGGACATTGTCCATTACTTCTTATACTCTTGGGAATGTCATATGGCTTGCAGAACATCTACAATAGCATTGGTATACTGTTGCACCCTTATGTAAATGGCTTTCTTCTATTATTTGCCTACCCGATTAAAAGGGAGATTTTACCTCCATTGGACTGGCTTTGAGGAGGTTGACCTTCTTTTTTAATTACAAGAGGATTAGTTTCTCCCGGCGGAGAGGATTAGATGTCTTGAACACATAGACCCTCAACAACCATAACACTTCTAATTTACAAGAAAATCCTATTTGGTATATTTACATACTGGTCTGTGTTGTCTGGCTTGTGCTCTTGAGGTTTTGTGACTGGAGAGGTAAGAAAACATATATTTCCATCTGCAGTAATATAGGAGAGGACATTGCAAAAGGGTGAAATGGCATAGTACTTAAAAAGAGAACAGAACCATGTCTTTTAAGACGGCTGCCATCTGCACATGACATCTGCCAGTCATTGCCCCAGACCTCAGGAGAGCACAGAGCGACCGCAGAATCATACATGTTTAATGGGGAACAATTGACAACCAATTAAGTAGCAGCTGTGGAAAATTATAGTAAAAAAAGACAACCAAAAGATTTCAAAATATTGCATGCATTATTAATGAAAGGGTATATGTGGAAATTTTTGCTTAAAGCAATTTACAAAGTTGCCTCCTTCCTTGTGGGTTATAAGGGATATTTCAGGCTCCTGATATTGACTTGTCCTGAGGATAGGATAAAATAAAGCGAGCCCCAAAGTGCTGCTATCAAGTTACAAATATTTTATTCAAAAAATTAGAAAATATAAAATACAGGCGATGCACATTTAAGTGGCGATCTGCCACCTTCTTCAGGCACAAGGAAGAAGGTGGTAGATCGTCACCGAAACATGCATACCTCAGGAAAGTGGCATATTACAATTAATATATGTGTCGCCTGTATTTTATATTTTTGAATAGTTTTAAATAAAATATTGTTACTTTGTAGCAGCACTTTGGAGCTCCTTTTTTACTTTCTTATTCTATCCATTGATGGTACCGATTTGCCAATCAGTGGGAGAGAGATGCAGCTACTACTCCTGTGGTGGGCTTACCAACTGCGCAAAAAGAGTTGCCCCTGAATACACACATTTTGTGTTAAGGGCTTGTTCACATCAACATTGTGAATTTCGTTATTGCTTTCTGTTATAACATGGTTATAATGGAAAATTATGGAATTCGTAAGACGGAATTCAAAACGGAAACCTTTAGAGGCATTCTGTTTTGATCCGTCATAATAAAGGTCGACAGGACTTTCCCGTCCTGCATAAAGGAAACCAGAAGGATCCATTATTCTTGCCCATAGACGTCCATTATGACGGATCAAAATGGAATGCCATTAAAGGTTTCCATTTTGAATTCCGCCCTTTGAGTCACACTACTTTGTGTGTGTGTTTTTTAGTATTGGAAGTAATGCACTAGGATGTGCCAATGTTTCTTTTGTAGACTGTAGTATGCTCAGGATAGTTCATTAATATGTGATCAGTGGGGGTCCAACACCCCACACCCCCACCAGCCAGTTGTTCTATGCAGCCTCCTTGCTTGAAAGGGAGCTGAACTGCATTAAAGGGGTTTTCCGGGAGTAAACTACTGATGACCTATCCTCAGGATAGGTCATCAGCATCTGATCGGTGGGGGTCATTCTCTCAGCTAACCAAGCACAGCACTGTACATTGTACAGCGGCTGTGCTTGGTATCGCACTTAGCTCTATTCACTTGAATGGGGCTGAGCCACTCCTAGGCCACGTGACCAATGAACTTAACGTTACTGGCCTAGGAAAAGCTGAGATAAGGCCTCGGTACTCACAGGAGCACCGGTGCCTTCTCAAACAGCTGATTGGCAGGGTCCTGGGTGTCGGACCCCCACCAATCAAATACTGATGACCTATCCTGAGGATAGGTCATCAGTAGTTAACTCCCGGAAAACCACTTTAAGTCACCACAGCCGCTTCATTTTGAATGGAGCTGTGCTTCCTGATACATTGAAAGTCCTAGTTCCAGCACTGGCTGCTGCCCAAAATACCTTTTTGGTAGGGGTGGGGGATGTCGGATATTGATGACCTGATCTGAAGGGATGGGGTACTAGTTCTCATTGAAGATGAAGAAATATTTACAGACAATGCTCTATGGGGATAAAAGTATTTGAATTAGTTCTGTTCCAGAAGGAAGAACATTACCTCATACTAGCCAAACCGAAAAGTAAGAGGTATGGATCTATAGACAACTTTTTGGGGTTTCTTGCTCCTCCTCGGCACAAAGCAGGGTGCTAGTTGGCTACATTAAATGCCTTTGGGGTACTGGTTCACATAGAACGACCAGGACCAAAAAAAAGCTCTCCTCAAGAAGAAAGAATTTTACCCCTACCAGACCAATCTAAAATCTTCATAAATGAGGCCCTCTATGCTGTAACTGCTGAGTCCTCATAGGATAAGGCATCACAAGGCATCAAAATAATAACCTTTCTTACACCAAGGAATCTTGCTAATTAAAGAACTCATATGGCATGTACAAAAGCTTGAAGGAGTTGCCACCACATCTAATCATGAAAAACATTCGACCAAGCCATGAAAATCCCCTTTGTGTGGTATTGCATGGCCGCTCAAAATCTTATAGTCTCTTATAATCAGTGGTCATAATCTATATTAAACTCCTGGCTGCAAAACTTGAATGACTGATTTGCCTTAAGGGGAATAAGAGGCTTATACACAAGAAATCCTTTGCCACCCCTTCTTAATCTCTTAGGGCTTCCTTTAATTATTTTCCTGAAGAATATTTATATTAAGGTTCATGACCTCCAGATGTGTCAGAGCATCGGAACCTCCCGTTATGGTGTTTGTTTCACATGCAATGTTGCCTGGGATTTGGGAAATCTCATATTTTGCTTGTATTTTTAAAAATGAAGTCCCTGATGTTTTTGAATTGATAAATTTAATGATATCATTATATATAATTATTGTCTACAGGGCATTTCTGCACATCTTCTGGAATAAAAAAAGGAAACATGAGTTGAAAGTATTTGCTTTCTCTGTTGCAAAACATTTAAGTTCATTAAATAGGCTTTTTAGATACATTGGGGTCTATGACAACAGTTTCCAAAAATGTGATTGAAGAAAATAGATATAAACAGGGATAAGCAAATCCGTGGAAGTTCGGGGTCGCCGGGTGCAGCCGAACTTCATCCCGAACCCCATTGGGGACTCAAACCTCACTTTATCATTTTCCGTTATAACACGGTTATAAAATAATAGCATTCTTCAAACAGAATGCAAAACAACATGGCCATTTAGGGGTTAAAAAAAACTCACCTCATCTGCTTGATCACGCTGCAGCAGCTTCTTCTATCTTCACTGAACAGGACCTCTCATCGCTAGAGATGAGTGAATCTATTCGCCGCTTTGTAGATTCGATAAGAATCTTGGAAATTTTTTACACCGAAGCGAATCCGAATATTTTCAGATTCACTTTGGAAGATTCGTCTTAAATCTTTGTACGTATGTTGTACGTACGCATCATATAATTTGTACGCTAATGCTACGCATCTGATAATTTGTACGCTAATGCGTACATATTCAGTTAAGTAGCGTACTTTTACTGTATGTTCGTTCTTTGTGCGGGCCTAGATAATAATACGCAAAAGCTTCGTACGCACTTTGTACACTCAGGCGTAAGTTTTCAAGGGAATGTTCGCAGAACACGACAGAATAGCGAATGATATGTACGCAGCTTAGACCGAATAGCTTCATAGTAAGTACGAATCTTTTAAAAAATTTGACGAACATTCGACAAAGCGAATTTTGGATGATTCGCTCATCTCTAATCATCACGCACATTGCAGGTCCTTTGGCAGGTCTTGTTCAGTAAAGAAAGAAGAAGCTGCTGCAGAGCGATCAAGTGGATGTGGTGAGTTTTTAACTCCAAAATGGCCATATTGTTTTGCATTCTGTGTTAACAATGCTATTATTTTCCAATATAACCAAACACCGAACCGGAACCTGGACTTCAGTGAAAAAGTCCAGGTTCGGTTCAGTGTTTGGTTATATTGGGTACCTGAAATCGCAAAGTTCTGTACGAACCCGAACTTTGCGGTTTGGATTCGCTTATCCCTAGTGATAAACTAAAGATGGAAATACATTGTTTTGATACTTCCTGGAATTGTTGACTCAAAATGATTTTTGGGTCACAAAGGGGTTTAAGGTCCTATTACATGGACCAATCTTTAGGTCAATTATTATGGATGAGCGTATGAGCTTTGTAAAGGTGCCAGATATCACCAGATAAACAAGCCAATGCTTGTTGTGAATGGGGTAATCATATCTTTTGGACGGCAACCCAAATCATAGTAAACAGGGATCTTCTGACCGGAATCAATGCATCCGTATGTGAAAAAGTGATTGCAGTAAATTCAGGTTCATTGCCGCAGACTATTAGGCAAGCATTGGCAACATGTGGTTCATCCCTAATAATTGCCGGTAAGTCGTCCTATGAAAAAAGACGATTATTTTTATCATAAGGAGGTCCACAAGAATTGGTTGAAAAATCACTTTGACAATAAATGTCAATTGGCAATGTCAATTATTTTGTTTTGGCATTATTAGAATCTGTTCCCACTGTCCTCAGGGCTTCCGACCATAACAGAATGTATGACTGTTCTGGTTCTCTGATCCGACACATCCAAATGGCAACTAACAGAGCCCAATGACTTATAATTAGGTCCATTGAACGGTATATACAGTATACTGTCTCCTGTAGTATATATATATATATATATATATACAGTATACTGTCCTCTGTTGGATATATACAGTATACTGTCCTCAGTAGTATATATATATACAGTGTACTGTCCTCTTCTGTGTTGATTACTTTACACAGTTTAGTGTCATCTGCACAAATTGATATTTTACTGTGCAAGCCTTCTACAAGATCATTAATAAATATATTGAAGAGAATAGGGCCCAATACTGACCCCTGTGGTACCCCACTAGTGACAGTGACCCAATCTGAGTATGTACCATTAATAACCACCCTCTGTTTTCTATCACTGAGCCAGTTACTTACCCACATACAGACATTTTCTCCCAGGCCAAGCATTCTCATTTTATATACTAACCTTTTATGTGGTACAGTGTCAAATGCTTTGGAGAAGTCCAGATATACGACATCCATTGACTCACCCCCGTCAAGTCTAGAACTTACCTCCTCATAGAAACAGTTACTGTTTTAAGGAAGGCTTGTTTTAGCTGCTCTGATGGATCTGTAACCCTTATCGCTAGTTCCCCGACAGTTGACACTGACACTCACTGAAGCTAAAGTGATGGATTCACTGTGAAGGAGAAAGAACAGTCTGTAGATGCAATGACACCAAAAGCTGTTGAGGAAAAGCTTTTATTAAAGACCAAACGAAAATATGATTTTTAGCCCCAGATAAGTAGAATGCAATGATTGAAAATGTCATGAAAGCTGTCCATAGTCTTTAAGGCATACCTATCATAACATTATATGGATAACATCATATGAAACTTTGTATCATAACATCATATGAAACTTTGTAATATATCTAATTGGGTAGAGGTTTCTTCTTCTGCCCCTTTCAGCAGGCTCTCTGTAATTATTCAGAAACCTCATCAGTCACTAAAACATCCATCTAAAGTAAAACTGTAAATAAAGGACAAGGAGGTGGTGAATCATGTGACAGTCCTTCTGCCGTATCCTGTGTGAGACCCAGGGGCAGAGCTATAGGGGGTGCAGAGGTGGCAGTCGCTACCGGGCCCATGGCCTGGGGGGGCCCAAAGACCCTTGTGCCACATAAGAAGACACCGGTATTATAGAATGTTCATTCTGGTCAAGTTATTCCTCTGGCAGCAGAGAAGGGGTTAGGTTGATAATTTGGCTTGGGGGGTATCATTTAAATTTTTGCCTCAGGCAGCACGAAAGCTATGTGCTTTCCTGCCCTGGAAATAAAGTACTGAGGGAAGGGGGGCCCAAGCTGAACTCTTGCACAAGGGCCCATGAGCCTTTAGCTACGCCTCTGGTAAGACCCATGCTGTGAGAGGGGAGAGGGAGCAGCAGACAGAACTTTCTGATTTGTATTATTTATGTAAAACTTACCATAAATACAGAGGTGAGAAAGAAGAAGACACTCCATATGCAGATTAGACAAAATATTCCTGGCTGCAATACATCTAATTCACATCTATGGCTGCCTAAAGGATTGGAATTTGTAGAAGCTCCCACCTGGGCTCCCCTCATATCTTTAATGGAGTGAGGTCATGACCATCACATCTTCCATCTAAATAAATACTCCATCTGCTCAACAAAGGGCATTTGGGCAGCATGGTGGCTCAGTGGTTAGAGCTGGTGCCTTGCAGCGCTGGGGTCCTAGGTTCTCCACCTATATGAAGTTTGTATGTTCTCCCCGTGTTTGCGTGGGTTTCCTTCGGGTACTCCGGTTTCCTGCCATACCCCAAAGACATACTGATAGGGAGCAGATTGTGAGCCCCATTGGGGACAGCATGATGCTAATGTCTGTAATGCACTGAGGAATATAGTAGCGCTATATAAGTGTATAAAATAAATATCTAATTATATAGTTCACCAGAGAGATTAGGACAATGCCAATTAATATGTGTTCTTGAGCTGGAACAGACCAGCAACAACCCTGAGATCGTGGAATGTTTTGGGGGTGAAAGATTGCTTCTAGCTTGGTTATGCTTTAAGAAAAAATAACACATATTCGTTATTTTATGTTGAGGAAATTAAATATTCTCCTATAAGAACTATGATACTCAGGCGACATAACAATCTCCTATTCACATCTCCCCATCATATGGCTCGTTCTAATATTACATCGTTTCTCTGTCTCATAATTCCGTCATACAAGTCGTTGACAACATAAGTCCCCAAAAAGTTCTAAATCTTAACAAGTTTTTTTCTATTTTCCAATAGCAATTGTTAAACCCAGTAATAATAGCGGAATTCACACTTTGACTTGGACAGATTTTGCTAGAGGCTATCACTGTTATTACTTCCATTATTCTTTCTGCATACAATTTATATACATATGTACATTAAATTAAAACAAGTGCTACAACTTTAAGTGTCTAGGAATACCCCTGAAACCAAATATTCCATCTCAGAGCAACTTAGTAGAACCTGCTGCCAAATTTCCCCGGGCTTTCCCACAAATATACTGTCTGCCCCAAAGTCTAGCTCTGAAAACGTGAACGGATGATAAGTATTTGCTGTAGAAAAAGATAAATGTACAACAGCTGGAATGTAAAAACTGGCACCAGAGGGGGTAAGGGAGGGGGTTGCCATCAAGTTAAAGAAAGTGTATGGAGCAAGCAAGAATAAAATAACATACCGTGTCTCTCCACACATAGCAAAAGCCTTAGACCAACAAACTCGCTCCGATAGATCAGTAATTCATCATTGTAATGAAGGCAGTTTACAAAGAATTTTAGAAACAGTGAAAGATATGTAACACGTTGAGTAAACCGTCAAGAAAACATCTTACCAGGGAAAAAAGCAACCAAATCAGATAAAAGGTTAACGACCAAATTGTATATATTTCATCAAAAATGGCTGTCAAAACATTTTACAATAGGCCAACAACAGATCTCGGAAAACAATTCTGAAGAATGTTGCCAAGTAGAGGAAACATTGAATTTAAACAACGTAATTAAAACCAAATTTCCAGAATAGCAACTATATCTAATTTTAGTAGTTTTATTTTTAGCAATGTTTTTTTCTTTTTTTGTGCATTTTATGTTTACTTCTTATTATGTCAGATTTATAATCCCTTTTCTAACCTGAAAACAACCACTCACCATAAATACTTAAAGGGTAACTGTCACTTAGTTGTTTCCCCACAGTGAGTAGTATAGACAACTATAAGAAAGTTTGTAATATATATTATCAGAGCAATATATTTTTTTCTCATCTTATTAGGCTCCTCCCCTGCTCTCTCCTCCTCTTCACTAAGAATTCACTGATCAAATCCAGGCTAACTGCTCACTGAAGGATCAAATTACAAAGATATCTATGGAGAGGGGAGGGGGAAGAGAAGGACTAGAAGGGACGAGCTGCTGCAGATATGCAGGGAAGAGAGACTGACAAACATTGCTGCTAGTTTGTAATTGATTTACTGTCTAACTTCACTGCTGGATTCATATCT
The DNA here is from genome assembly GCA_900303285.1 of Rhinella marina. Taxonomy (NCBI): domain Eukaryota; kingdom Metazoa; phylum Chordata; class Amphibia; order Anura; family Bufonidae; genus Rhinella; species Rhinella marina. The sequence continues at coordinate 22,869 of ONZH01022684.1, forward strand.
ACACTGCCATGTTCTGTTGTACCATGCCCTCCACAAATGCTGCTCGTGAGATTGTGCTGCAGAAACTTAGGCAACAGATTCTCCTGTTTCTCCATGAAACCAGCTAGTCTCTGCCCACCAGCTCATAAAAAACTACAATTACAGACATATTGCAGATGGAAAACTGTTAATGAATGCCAGAAACAAGTCATAGAATGCCAGTGCTTTTCCTCATGTGTGCCCAAGGTTAAAAAAGCTCTGGTATATACAAAACTAATTTTTTAAAATTTGAATAAAATGCAAACAATGGAAAAAAACAAAAAACCTGCCCGTGCTCACACCACCTCAAATTACCATAACCTCTCTGTAATCTAAGGCTATATACATTAAAGTGACAAAAACAAAATAGGGGACATGATTAATACAATGCGAATTTCTAATATAAAGAACTATAAATGTAAAAAATAGTGGTGTTTTATACACATCCCTAATAAATCAAAAAACAAAAAAGAAAAAATATGCAAAAAAAACAGCCAAGTAAAAAAAATTTTGGTAGCACAAGAATTAAAACAGGACATTAAAGGGGTTATCCAACACTAACAAATGCCCCCCCACCCCATCATATGTCGGGCCCCTCACACTAATTCTACTTACCTGGCTCCCTGCGCCGCTCCTGGTCCCCGCACCGCCGCTGCTGCTTGATGCTTCTCCCTGTGCGCCTATGAAAGCATCCGTTGTCGAGAGGGGGTGGGGAACAAATGAAAGGCAGTGAGGGGGACAAGCCACCCTAGCATCACAAGTGATGTTTTCATCCGAGCACGGGAAGAAGCAGCAGCGGCGGTGCAGGGACCAGGAGAGGCGCAGGGAGCCAGGTAAGTAGAATTAGTGTGAGGGGCCTGGCATATGGGGGTAAATTTGTTAGTGTTTGATTGGATAACTCCTTTAATCCACCACGAGTGTAAAATCACTAAAAAGTTTCTAGTCATTGAGGAGCAAAACACCCTGGTCATTGATTGTTATAAGTATTTTAATTCCATTGCTTTGTTGTTCATACATTACACGCCACAATTAAAGGGGTTCTCCGAGTTATATATATTGATGACCTATCCTCAGGATAGGTCATCAATATCAGATCGGCGGGGGTCCGACGCCTGGCACCCCCGCCGATCAGCTGTTTGAAGAGGAGGCGCGCGCCGTATCAGCGCTGCCTCCTCTTCAATAGTGTAATTACACCTCCAGACTTGTATGGAAGCAATTCTACCCATAGAAATGAATGGGGTGGTTAGGTGTAATTACACCTACTCACCACTACCCCCGTTACAGCCAGCATGTAAACAGTGAAGAGGAGGCATCGCTAATACGGCGCGCGCCTCCTCTTCAAACAGCTGATCGGCGGGTGTGCCGGGTGTCGGACCCCCGCCGATCTGATATTGATGACCTATCCTGAGGATAGGTCATCAATATATATAACTGGGAAAACCCCTTTAAGAAGAGGAAACATTTTTTTTTAAAAATGGAAAAAAATACAACTAACCTCACCCCAATTGGTTTCTAGCAAAGAAGTAAATTATCTCAGAATAGGACATCAATATTAAATTTGAAAAGGTCCAACTTCTTGTACCACCTGAGGATCAGCTGTTTGATGGCCTGGTCGGTACCCAGACAGACAAATGTATTATAGCTGTAGCAAGATCTGTAGACACCCCCAATTCCTAAGGCAAGTGAGGTCAGCAGCATGGCTATATAGCAGAAGCTAATTAGCACATGGGAACATCCTCGCAGCAGCTCACAGAGCAGGACGAGGTCAACCCTTGCAGTACTGCAACCAAGGAGCTATACATGAACAACATGAACAATGGGCCTAATTCACATACAGGAAGCCAGTGCCAGTGGTAATGGAACAGCGCTGTCCACAAACTGCCATTGTACCATGGTTAATTTAAAAAAAAAACCATTAGAATTAGACATGACAATTACTTTCTAATAAAGCTAGTAGAGCTCTTCGCATTCATTGCTCTAATTGGTCTCTCCTTATCACAGCACAGGTGGTGTGTCTTTTCTCAAGGGGTGTGTCCTTTCTGATGAAGCTCTCTTCCTTTAATTGTCACAGCTCCTAACAGTAGATATGGGAGGTTCAAGAATGGAACTGAGCATGTGCATCCACCTAAACTGAAGTGAATGGAGAAATAAGGAAAAGAAAAAAATACACCATCACTTTGTCACACCCTGTTAACTGCCACAGCACAACACCAGAAAATTGGCGCAAGTCACATAATAAATTCCGCCGTATTGTGTGTGGATAGGTGTTTTAACATAAAAAACAGTTCTGCTACATATAGCACAATAAGTAAGAAAAGTATCCATTTCACACACACTGCGCATAGGGCTTGACGAAGCGCAGTGGGCGTGAAACGGCCGTCGCCTTTTCTAGGTGATACACGCTGTCCGCCCCTGTACATTGTTATGCAAGTGTTCCTACCTACATTGAGATAAAGAATTGACCACACTGGTGAGTGCCGCTGATTTTCTTACTTATTGTGCTATTTGGATATTCCTGGACTTTCATACCTTGGTCGTGACGGCACCCCGGTCAAGGAGCATTGGTTCCTGCAGGGTAGCGATGTGCTAGTTCCATCCCGCTCTGGACTTTTATTCTGAGTTCTGCTACATATGTAGGTAGAAACCCCCTTTAAAGAGGACCTTTCACCTCGCCTGACATGCCTGTTTTTATAGTTTCTCCATGTAATAACAATTCAGGAACATCTATTATTATGGCTCTAGGTTGTACCATTCCTTTATTATTTCTACTAGAAGTTATGAATGAATTGCTAGCAGTCTGCAGTAAGGGTACAGAGGGGAGGTAACCAGTTGGGCAGTTGGGGAGTGTACCTGCATAGACTCACTCTATCCAATCAGTGCCATTGTCAGACTGTGCAGGTACACACCCCCAACTTGTTACCTCCCTTCTGTACCCTTACTGCAGACTGCTAGCTATTCATTCATAACTTCTAGTAGAAATAATAAAGGAATGGTACAACATAGAGCCATAAGAATAGATGTTCCTGAATTGTTATTACACGGGGAATGCATGAAACTATTAAAACAGGAATGTCAGGAGAGGTGAGAGGTCCTATTGAAACTAATAGGAGATACGAGGCTGGAGTTTAAATGTTTTAAGCATTCTTCAATAATTTATTTTAGACATTACTTTAAAACTTCTAAACTTTGGAAAAGTTTCCTTGTACACAATGCTCCCTCACTTGGGAGGTCATGAAAACTTGAGAAAACATTAGGCAATGGCGGTATTGTGGTATATTGTGTCACTGTTTATAATTCTGCAACATTTTACAGCACATTAAGTGAATTCTAAAAAAGGAAAAAATCTGCACATTTATGATGGCAAAAGAGGGATCTGGATGACTGTTACAACACTTATGTCATCATATAAACTGCTCTTCCAGTTCCTACTTCTATAATGTAATTACATTCCATTTTGTGCTTCTGAGGCAACTAAAGGTTATCTAACTTCACAATAGCCATGGTACTTCTCTAAAGGCTTAGGTTAGTTTCAAACTGTTACAGCAGAAAACAGCCTGCTAGAATTCACCGGATCCGGCACTGCCAGATACTGGTTACATTAATATAATGGGGTCCGGTGGAGATTCAGTAGCTTTCCGGCAGACAATGGAGAGAATCCGCCGGACACAAACATCTGCGTGCTGTGGTTTGTGTCCACCAACTCCCGGCATTGTCTACTGAGACAGCCTGCCGAAATTCACATCGCAGGTGTGAAACTAGCCTCAAATGGGTTGTCCGAGTTCAGAGCTCAACCCAGACATAACTTAATCTTCACTCATTTAGAAGGTATGAGTGGAGCATTGGAACATTATTTGCTCCAATGCTACCCCTTGCGCTGCATCACTGTATCCACCTAGCAGTGATCCCGGTGATATCACCAGCACAAACGGACGGTCTTATAGTGCTGCCCTAGGCTCTAAAACATCCTAGGGTAGAACTATAAGACCGCTCATTTGTGACCATTTTAATAAGTATAGATTTCTCTATTATTTGTATTCCTTTGTGTGTTGTACATCTGCTGCCTGCGTTAGACATGTTAACCTTCGTTCAGTATACATATTTTTCTATAACCACCTAACTGTTTTGCCGGAGTCCAACTGGGGCAGTGGGAAAAGTATCTAACTGGAGGGGGAGGGCTAATTTAGATGCTGCTTTAGATTCAGATCTCCTGAATGGTAGCAGCTACAAACATGTAACTGGTCTTTTTTAAAAGCTGACATTCCAGGCTTTCATACAAGACTAACTAAAGTCCAAGCAACAGAAGAGATATCACTGTTAGAAATCGAGTCGGGAATAATCGCAGGTAAAATCTGTTTTTAATTTCACTTTTAGCTGCATTCACAGCATCCCATTTCTATCAGTGATATCTTCCCCTGTACTGAATTGATTGCTGTCATTCTGGTATTGTCTGAAAGCTTGGAATGTCAGCTGCATGTTTCTAGCTGCTACCATTCAGGAGACTGCAGCATCTAAAGCAGCCCTCCCCCTCCAGTTAGCTACCTTTCCCACTGCTGTAGTTGGCTGGGGCAAAACAGTTAGGTGGTTAAGGATACCATAAAAGATTATTTTCTAATTCATATATTTTTGCAACTTTTTGCATGTTGAGCAGGATAATTCTATTTTGTATTTTTCAATGTAAGGATTACTTAAGACTTAAAGGGAGCATCCATATTTTTAATCAAATTTCCATAGCTTTGATTAATCGTGAATAAAATGTGAGGCTGCTTTGCAATGCATCTGAATCATGACTAAAAACTTACTGTTTTGTGTCTATAGTTCCTACTCAGATCTATTTATCTCCATGGTAGCAGACTACATCAAACCCTGCAGTCATACCCCCTTCCATCTATTACCTAACGTGGTAACTAACATTTGGTAGAGTAGTAAGATATAGCATTCAGATATCAGGAATAATAATTGCAATCAGACTACACAGGGTTTATTTGTAGTCTGTTACCATGGAGACACATGGGTCAACACATAAGCTATAGTAGAGTCCAAATCTATATAAATGGGACAAACTGCATTTAAAAAACTAAACCTATGGAGAAGAATAGTGCAGATTCTGGATAAAAGAGAAAAACATTTTTCTTTTCCTGGACAACCAAACTACTAAATGACTTGCATGGACAAGTTGCAGACTAGATTATGCTTTCAAAGATGTCTCTTCTCTAGTAATTGTTTTACCATAGTAAATGCTCAATATTTTGTGACTTTCAACACAAGATTTACTCCATTGTGAGATCCAAGCACATATCTTGGAGCACAAATTGACCTCTGTATTTTCTGAAGCTTTTAGATTTGTTTGGTCAGTGCTCTCCTACCAGAGCAAACAGAAGAGAAAGTCCAGCAGTAGCTTCAAATAAAGGCAAATTCAATGCACTTAAAGTTAAAATCCCCTAAAGACACCCACAGGAGTTTAACTAGTATAATCACTCTACAAGTCACAAAGAGCCTCGCAAAACAACAGACAAATATGTATCATCAGGGGTGTGCAGATACAAGACCACAGCCATAGAAAAAGGCACTCAGTTCCACTTCCCTGATTATAATGGAAGCTGTGTGATGGCCTAAAATGAATGTCCACCCTTGAACACCATGTTTTAATATCTAAGTAGGTCAAAAATTTTTTGATAATGATAACACTGAATGCCATCAGCCACCACTAGAGGGAGCTGAAAAACCTATTGCATACTGTTCATAAATTGACCTAAATTTTAACACTATGATATACTGTATTGTTCTGATCAGTGGGGATCTATCTCTCGGGCTTCACTTATTCGGAGAATATAGTGGTCCTAAGGGTTAGCTCTATGGCCTTGTCACAGTTTTTCATGACTCAAAGCAGCACATCCACATTTACTTAAAGGAACCCATCACCATGAAAATTCAGTGCTGTGTGTAGGCAGCAAGTTACAGAGCAGGAGGAGCTGACTAGATTGATGTACTGTATAGTTTTGTTGGAAAAATTTAAAATTAAATCTCTGCTCTTTCTGAGCTCAGTTACTAAAGTGGGTGGTGACTGATAGCTATCTATGTACACACATTTGAGGGACCTCCTCTTGGGCAACTGAGCTCATAAAAAGCAGAAATTTAAATGAATACAGTTTTTTGAATATTTTCCCACAAAATTATCAGTCTGATCTGCATATAGGTGGTCAGAAATTGATTACTCTCCATAAAACTCCCCACCATGGGAGGAGGAATAGGGTATAGAGAGGCCCTTTGGATAGATGATAAAAGTTAATTGTTGGAAACCCTTTTTAAAGGGGTATTCTGGTTACAAGTTATCCTCCCTCCATTGGATCCAACTGTTGGGATTGCCACCAATCATTAGGACATAGGTCCTCTGTCTCTGTCTCCCCATATGGATGAAGAGGGAATCACCACCCCTCCATTCATTCTCTATGGGATTGCCAAAGATAGCGGAGCATTGTACTCCATTATGTCCAGCAGTCTCCTAGAGATGAAAAGAGCAGGAGCGCAACTCCATTCATATTGAAGGGTCACTGGACTCCCTTTCTTAGGATCTGTGGGATCCCAGTGATCAGACTGATCTAACAGTAAATCCCTATCTGCAATCTTGCTCTGGTGGTCTGTTCTGGAAGAGGAATAGATGACTGGTGTGGTTTGCATGCAGCCAAAAGCTGATATTTATGCCATAAAGCTGGATCCCTGTCGGATCCCATTATAGTCAATATAGATCCGGTGGTATGCAGAGATATCTAGCTTTGCCGGATTCAGTAACTCCAGAAGACTTTTACACTGCTTGAACAGACTATCGGTTGTGTGCTGGAGATGTGAATGTAGCGATTAGAGATGAGTAAAGTACAGTGGTCCCTCAAGATACGATATTAATTGGTTCCAGGACAACCATTGTATATTGAAACCATTGTAAGTGGAGTAATCGGTTCCAAAGCCCCAAAATGTCATCCAAGAAAAGAAAAAATGAAGATTTAAGAAAAATAAGCAGATAACTAAAACAGATAAAACACGTCCTTACATATAACAGTCAGGAATTGCTGATAACTAGCAACTAATCCAGCTATGGTACCAGAGAAGTAGCCTTGATTGGTTGGATCTGAGTCTGAGACATTGTATGTTGAGTCTAGTTTCAACTTACGATGGGTCAGAAAAGGACATTGCAAGTTGAAAATATTGTATCCTGAGGCCATTGTATCTTCAGGGATCACTGTGTTTTGTTTTGTTTTTTTTTGTTTTTTACACTATTTAAGGGTAAATAGATTCGCTACCATGTAGCATGAGGACATTCGGCTTGGCAGCGTATCGAATTTATCCTAAAATTCGGATCCGCTCATCTCTAGTAGCGATTCCTTAATATATCAGTTTAGAAAAGGTAATTGTCCATTGTGCTACATTGTGACATGTTCAAAACCAGGCTCTAATAACAAAGCACAGAGCTTGGCAAGATCCCTGACTTTGGTCTAAAACGCAGACACATTGATAATGTCCATGCAGCTTCTTCTGAAGGTCACCGAATGTTGTCTACATACTGTTCTCTATGTGACAACCTGACACAAAGCAGAAGATATAACATTATGAAAGCTGTAACGTACCGTCTTGACAAAATACAATCACCATTATGTTCATGATATCATGTAAAAAAAACTTCTCTCCTTACCTATTGCATTATGTGCTTTAGAGATATCGAAGACCTTCTGTGAATGGAAACTTTGTTATATGATAAATCTCGAAATGTATCCATTCAGTGGAGTAATGCCCCAAATTCCCAAGACTTATCTGTGACTCTTCTGGATCTCCAGATGTTATTACTTGAATAATTTGTTGCTTTACCATTTATTTCTATAAAAAGACTGATGCAGAAATCTAACAAGGGCCTAGTGGCTACTATACATGACCAAAACCTTGTTCTCTGCGCTGGAACAAGTTACCCTTCAGTTTAGTCCAGCTCCCTCCGAACCTTCTCCAACAGTTCTTGTACCGTGCAAGAAACTCAATTTAATACACTTTCCCATTGTCCAGGATGTATAGATACTCAGCACATACTCCTACAGGGAGAGGAATTTGACGGTCTATTATAATCCCCTGTCTATAATAATATATACAGAGTTGGAGCAGGGAGCCAGGCTGCTGTTTGTTATATCAGCTAACATGGTGTGAATGAAGAACACATTTTATAATTTATTTCATATAGGCGGTTAATGAGCCGCGGCCCATTAGACGCAGGAGAGCGGATCACTCTCAAAATATTTTACGTGCAATTATTGACTTCAATAGAGAAGATAAATATTTGTACAATCTGTTTTATGTAACAGTATACTATGAAAAGGTGACAGCAAATGGTTAGGGAAGGTATCAGTTACTGAATTTACACACAGAGGGATACTCAAGAAAATCATATATGTTCTTCTTGGGAGTTGCTGTGCTGCTAAGAGCCAAACATAGATGCCTATTCATAAATGGAGGATGGCTGAACCTACCAATATTAGCAGCAGCTGAAAATCTAATGTGTATGAGATGTATGATTCTCTTCTGATAAAAGAAGCTGGTGGAAAGAAGTATTGGGCAGTTAGAGTTCAACATACCCAATCCTTTGTTCTCATGAGAGATGAGTTATTGCCAGTGATTTCTGGCAGAGGCTTATTCATCTCTCTCCATTGAGAACATATGGATGCTTCATTGAACAGCTGTTGGCCAAAAGCTATCTGCATATGGTCAGCCTTAAAGGGGTTTTCCGGGATTGTACTGACCTCAGGATAGGTCTACTGATGACCTCAGGATAGGTCATCAGTATCTGATCGGTGTGGGTCTGACAACCAGGACCCCCGCCGATCAGCTGTTTGAGAAGGCACCAGCGCTTTGAGTGCCGCGGCTTTCTCTTAGCTTTTCCTAGGCCAGTGACGTCACGTTCATCGGTCGCATGGCCTGGGAGGGGTTCAGCCCAATTCAAGTCAATGGGGTTGAGCACGATACCAAGCACAGCCGCTGTACAATGTACGACAATGTGCTTGGTAAGCTGTGGGAAGGTACAGCTGTGACTGTCGGACCCCCACCGATCAGATACTGATGACCTATCCCAAGGATAGGTCATCAGTAGTAAAATCCTGGAAAACGCCTTTAAGGCAGTAGCCCAAAAAGAGCCCTTTACTCAATCCAATTGTGGTACTTTCCTGTAGACCCTGTATGAATATGTACTGATTAGAGATGAGGGGATCAATCTACTTAGTTTGAGAACCTCAAAGCATTTTGGAAATCTTCATCCATTGTTAGGAAAGGGCAAATGATTTCACCAACTAAGTGGCATCTTGAACTTGGGAGCTTGGCACCATCTATTGTTGGTTAGGTCATGACTGCCCAGCCGACAAGAGTTGGAGAACTGGGGCTTGGTGAATGGTGGGGAAGACAGAAGAGAAAGAGTCATGAGGAGAATGTGTATGGTGGCAGAAGTCAGAAAGCTACGGTAGACAAGTCAGCAATGGGTCTCCATCTTTTTATCATACATGCAATTAAAAGAACAAACAAATTTAATCTCAGCATTGGTGTAGCAAACGTTCTACACATAGAAATAGCTAGAAATGTATAAAATTATTATTTGCAGACTGCAAGTTTCAAATGTAGTAAATGAATGTGCTTCCCTCTGCCATTGTAAAAAATAGATCCAAGGTAGGAGCTTGACCCATGTATTATTGGATAGGCCATGAGGGTACAGCAGACAAGAGTTGGAGATCTGGGATTTGGTGAACAGTGGAGAAAGCAGAAGAGGAGGAGTGTGGAGAGAATGTTTATGGTGTCAGAAGTAAGAAAGATAAGGTAGCCAAGGCAGTAGAGAGCCACTAGTTGACTTTTTCATCATGCATGAAAATAAAAAAGATAGTATGAGTGAAATCTCAGTATTGCTGTACCAAATTGCCATTGTACAAGATAGTTCCCAGTTGAAGTTGTGTTTCCCTGACCCACCCCAATACTGCAGTCTTGTGTAACTACATTTTGTCCTATCCAATAAGTTTTACTACATTTGGAGAATATGAACCATAGAATAAGGACCAGATTCTGAGTCCTTTACTGCCAATACCAAGCTCTCCACCGCACAAACCCTTCACAATATAGCTCCCAGAGGCCATGCAACTAACTACCTAATCCTGGCAATGAATATGTGCAAGTAGAGTGAGCCTGGACCAGATTATTATTTTGGTGTTGCAACATGTGCTTCAGACCGCTGAGCTCTTGTTTCACATGGCATTTAAAGGGCATCTGTCAGCAGATTTGTACCTATGACACTGGCTGACCTGTTACATGTGCACTTGGCAGCTGAAGGCATCTGTGTTGGTCCCATGTTCATATGTGCCCACATTGCTGAGAAAAATGCTAATGAGCTTCTAGCAGTAATGGGGGTGTTGCCACTACACAAGCCAGAGAGAGAGTGTCTCTTAAAGAGACCGTGTTATATTTGCCTGTTGTCACTGACTAAGACTGCTCCATCTGTTCCAGTCTGTTTCTTCTTGTAAGGCCTCATGCACATGAAGGGGCACAAACATGTGCCCACTGTCTGCGGATGCATTCACTTGAATGGGGTCCACGATCCGCTTCCAACGGTCCACACTGCCAAAAAGTTGTGCATACACTACTTTTTTGGGGTGTGGAGGCAAGGACAGAAAACCCCCAGAAGCACTCCGTAGTGCTTCCATGAGTTTCAGATCCATGATTCCATTTCACACTGCATCATATCTTCCACATTGCGGACCCATTCAAGTCAACAACTGTGATATGTTGCACACAGGTAGGTGCCCCTGTATTGCAGACCCGCTGTTGGCCACAATAAAAATAAAAACTAAGCCTGTTGCCTGTCATAAGACTATTGAAACCATTACGATTGTTGCTTCTCAGGAGATCAATAAATCGCCTTTTGTAACTTAAAAGAAAAGATCAAAACAGCCATCTTTTTTGTCACCTTGCGTCACAAAAAGTGTAATACCGAGCAATCAAGAAGTCCTATGTACCCCAAAATAGTACCAATCAAACCGTCACCTCATCCCAAAAAAAGACAATCATCTGAAAAATGTAAAAAAATATGGCTTTCAGAAAATGGCAACACAAAAACAAGATTTTTTCTTTTCAAAAATGCTATTACTGTGTAAAATTTAACAAAAATGAAAAGACATATTAGGTATCGCTGCGTCTGTAATGAGCTGCTCTATAAAAAATATCACATGATCTACCCCCTCAGATGAATGCTGTAAAAAATAAAAAATAAAAACTGTGCCAAAACAGCCATTTTTAAGTCACCTTGCCCCAAAAAGTGTAATAAAGAACAATCAAAAAATCATATGTACCCAAAAATAGTACCGATAAAAATTTTAACTCTTCCCACAAAAAATGACCCTCTTCACAAGATGATAGGCAGAAAAAAATATATATGGCTTTCAGGAAATGGAGATGCAAGAACATGATTTTTTTTTTTTCAAAAATGCTGTATTAAGTAAAACTGAAGCAAAAAATAAAAATAGACATATTTGGTAACGTGGCATCCACAACAACCTGTTCTATAAAAAAAAAAAACATGATCTAACCTGACAGTTAATACTGTAAAAAAAATAAATAAAAAAATAAAAACTGTGCCAGAATAGCCCTTTTTGTTTACCTTGCCTCACAAAAAGCATAATATTGAGTGATCAAAAATCATATGTACCCCCAAATAGCAATAAAACTGTCACCTAGTTACTAAAATGGGTCACTTTTTGGGAGTTTCTATTATAGGGTTGCATCAACGGGTCTTCAAATGCAACTTAAAATTAACCCAGTGAAATCTGCCCTCCAAAAACCATATGGTGCTCTTTCTTTTCTGAGCCCTGCGTTGTGCCTATACAGAAGTTTACGACCACATATGGGGTGTTTCTGCAAACCGTAGAATCAGGAAAATAAATAATGTGTTCTGTTTGGCTAGTAATCCTTGCTGTGTTACAGGAAAATGGAATAAAATTGAAAATCTGCCAAAAAAAAGTAAAATTTTGAAATGTCACCTCCATTTTCCTTTAATTCTTGTGGAACTGTATAAAATCAGTTTTGAATAACTTGAGGGGTCTAGTTTCTGGGTAATTGATGGGTGGTTTCTACTATGTAAGCCCCACACTATGACTTCATAACTGAACTGGTTCTTAAAAAGTTGGTTTTGGGAAATTTCCCTTAAAATGTTAAGAATTGCTTCTAAAATTCTAAGCCTTCTAACATCCTAAAAAAATAAAGTGTCATTTACAAAATGATGCCAACAAAAAGTGGACATATGGGGAATGTAAAGTAATAACTATTTTTGTGAGATCACTATCACTAACATGAAGTACAATGTGTCATGAGAAAACATTCTCAGAATGGCTTGAATAAGTGAAAGCATTCCAGAATTATTACTATATAAAAGGGCACATGTCGGATTAGCAAAAATTAGCCTGGATTTTAAGGTGAAAAGTGGCTAGGTACCGAAGGGGTTAATGTAATTCAGTTTTGATTTGCGTTTTCTTTTTGCTGGAAGAAAAAGCACCATAAACAAATGCTTTTTTTTTTTTTTGGTACTTTAGCACTTTGGTACAAATTTTTTACCGCACCGAAAATGCAGCCTCAGCCTCACAGAATGTTAATTTGCTCAGGAATAGTCTGGAACACATGCTGTAATCATAGACACAGCCATTGTATTTTCTTTTGTTACATGATATATCTATCTGCGTAAGTCAGTTTGACATAAGTCACATATCAGAAGATATTTCTCCCTACAGTGAACATGAGTGGTAGGTCTCATACGCATGTCAGCAGAACGTGATGCGGCTGGCTGGAAACCATCCGATAAATGAACAAAAAGAATATGAAATTACGAAGTTAAAGTGAAGAATTACATGGTTTCTTCTACAGAGCCAAATGACTGAAGAACGTCATGATAAAGAAAATAAGAAACCATTGTCCTCTAGATCATGGCAAATACATTGCTTAAAGGGATTCTGTCAGCAGGATATGGGGTATAGAGTTAATAACATCTCTGTATCGGCCTTAGTGCTGTCATTCCAAATATGTTACTCTTACTGTTATGAGAGCTGTATTTTCCTTAAAAAAGCGTTTTTATTCATATTATAATTACTTACATAAGGAGCCCAAGGGGATATCCTGTGGGCCGTTGGAGCCCAGCCACGCCGCATATTTTTGAGCCCAGCACCGCCCTCCCGGTAATTATTCACGCCCCTTCATCGCTGTGTTCTCCTTCGGCTGCGGCGCATCTCTCGCATGCGCCGTACGTACCAGAGTCTGTGCCGCAGCGGGAGGAGAATACAGCGATGAAGGGGTGTGAATAATTAGCGGGAGGGCGGTGCTGGGCTCAAAAATATGCGGCGTGGCTGGGCTTCAACGGCCCACAGGATATCCCCTTGGTCTCCTTATGTAAGTAATTATATTATGAATAAAAACGCTTTTTTAAGGAAAATACAGCTCTCATAACAGTAAGAGTAACATATTCGGAATAACAGCACTAAGGCCGATACAGAGATGTCATTATCTCTATACCCCATATCCTGCTGACAGAAACCCTTTAAAGATAAGGAGAAAGTTACATTTCTGTCCCTTTCCAATAATCCTCTGGCATAGTCATTCCATAAGGGCTCATGCACACAGATCCACAAAAAATACAGATGACGTTCGTGTGACATCCATATTGCATCAGGTTTTTTTGCGGATCCATTGTAACCATGGCTATCCTTGTCCGCAAAGCAGACAAGAATAGGACATGTTCTATCTTTTTTGGGGAACGGCCATGTAGACATACAGAAACGGAATTCACACTAAGTCATTTCCGTTTCTTTTGCAGACCCATTGGTGTGACTGGTTCTACATATGGGCCACAAAAAAAAAAACAGAATAGAAACTGAAAAAAAAATTTGGTCGTGTGCATGAGCCCTAACTGATATATACAAGTCCAGAATAACCCAGAAAATATAAACTATTGCACAATTATTATTTGAAGGAAGTAGACGATGACTGATTAAAATGCTTACATTCATCAAGTTGGCATGTTCTTTGCATTTTCGAGATTGAAGAACTGTCCGGTGCTCAGGGGCGTAACTACCATAGCGACCTACCATGAGACTGCTATAGGGCCCAGGGCAAGAGGGGGCCCAACCTTAGTTGGGATCATCTCCTCTTCTACTGGAGGTAAAAACCTGGTCATGACTCTACCTTCTAAAGGAACAACTTTTAGCAAATGAGACAGTGGAAAAAATGGCCCAAGGGTCACTGAAAAGGGTTTAGGCGGAAACCCTTCTGTCCTGTATGGGGGGCCTGGTTTGATCCTTGCTATGGGGCCCTTACTTCTCTATGTATGCCACTGCCAAAAAATATTTGGGAAGTTTCTCTTTTATTCATAGTAAAGAGTCACTAACAAAGAGCAGCTCCATCTCTGAATTTCAACAGGTGCGATGTAATACCACGTTTTGCCTGTAGTGGCCACTGCAAGAGAAATATAGAGCTGTCATGATGAAAACCATCGATCGCCAGTGATTCCTCATTTAGAGAGTGTTTGAACAACTCTCATTTAGACTCTCATGTCTCCACACTACTCACCCCACAGCTAGAAACGGATATTTCAATTCTAGCAGCTAAACTCAACTACAATTAAAAAAAAATAAAAATAAAAAAAATAAAAAAGGATGACATTTGTTTCAGACGCAAACGTTGATATTCCAGCCAGCAGCTGGGAGTTCCCTGGACAATGCTCCAGTGCGGTATTGTTCCAGACAGATTTTCCATACTCCCTTCACAAATATTTCACAGTCCTGTGTAATGAAAGGAGATAGAGATCACTTACATATTTCACAAACAATTTCTCGTCTGGTCTTGTCAATCAATGAGGAAATACCAGCGGACGGTCACATAAATCACAGATGACAACTACAATTGCCGTAGAGGAAAATTACAGTAGATGATATGGGTGATAAGTTTTACGTGAAAGATGACATTAAGCAGATAGGGGTTACAATACTGACATTAACTTTCTCTTTTCGTCTCAAAGAAGTTCTGCAGCAGTTGATGCCTCTATTTTACAGAAGACAATTTATAGTACCCTGTGCCTGGAAAACACCAAAAGATGAAGGGAAAATTTTGCATTAATAAGTGATCGATAAGTGGTCTTCATAAAAGTCCTGCAGCAGGGTGTGTATAATGCTCTGTGTATACATTGTGCCACAGATGTATACAGTATTTGCCCAAAGAGTTCTTAAGTAAAGTTCAAAAATAGTATGCTGATACATACCAGCTATATGGAGGCCAAAAAGGGCAGTCTTTTGGCCTCCATATCATAACTGGTGGCCTAATGAAACGCTACTGTATACACTGGGAACTTTTGGCCGTGTATATGTTAGGCTCAGTGCACAGATGCAATAAGTGCCTTGTACTGTAATACACAATCTAGATGCTGGTTTCCGAGAAGGAGGTGAACTTCAGGTCCATTAAGTAGTTATTAGCAAGAAAGTCCCAGATCCATGAAGTGGGACTTCTGGTGACCCAGTTGGCTTGGTGTTGACTAAACCGGAGAATGAATTCCTAGGACCCCTTATTCCCCTCACAGAGATACTTTCCGTGTCTACTCCTAAAGGAGTCACTGACTGGGAAATTGAAGATACATATATGGCCACAGAATTAGCTAAAGTCAATACTGTGAAGATGATTAGAGCTGAGTCTAAATGGACAATATGGAGACAAGTTGAGGCTGGACCAGGGAATTAAGGGGGTGAAAATAAGAGGTGAGACAAGAACAAGGCCAGGACAAAGCACAGTCAGGACTGCAGCCTAAGTCCAACAATCTATAACATCTACATCAATGAGCTGGCAGTGGCTCTGGCTCAGCACCAGATCTCACGCTCCATGACACCAAGGTGTAATTTCTTCTGTATGCGTATAATCATAATGCTTCTATCACCAACTGAGAAAGGTCTCCAAAACAATCTATCAATCCCAGAGAAATTCATCATCACTTGGGCACTGCCCATTAATCCAAAGAAAACCAACATCTTGGTGTTCCAGAAGAGAAACCTGAAACCGATCAGGTGTCCTACCTTCCTGCTAAACAACTGTCCACTTACAGAAACCAAAAGGTACACCTACGTACCTGGGCCTACAAATCAGCCAATCAGGGAATTTTAAACAAGCCAAAGACACAGAAAAACAAGGAATGCAAAACCTTCAATGTCACCAGAAGGCATCTGCACCATCTCAAAGCACCAGTGGCAGTCTGGCTTAAAGGGAACCTGTCATCTCCGAAACACCCCCTGAACTAGAGTAAGCGGTGTATAGTGTAAGTGATGCTGAATCCGAATATGTAAGTTTTATCTTCATACTCAGTTCCATTCCGACGCTGTGCTCCCACAAACCTGCAGTAAAATGCACTCACTGGACTCTTCTTTGAGTCCTCTCCATTACGTGAGTGAGCACCGGAGTCCAGTGAGTGCATTTTACTGCAGGTTTGTGGGAGCACAGAGTCGGAATGGAAGTGAGTATGAAGATAAAACTTATATATTCGGATTCAGCATCACTTACACTATACACCGCTTACTGTAGTTCAAGGGGTGTTTCGGAGATGACAGGTTCCCTTTAAACACTTTGATAGCATCATTGATAGCACCCAATCCTCCTGTATAGCAACAAAGTCTGGGGTGTGGATACATACCCAAACTGGTCAAGGTGGGATTTTGGCACAATAGAAAAATGCCACCTGGAATCCTGCAAACAACTTCTGCAGTGAGCTGCAGGAGAGGAGAGCAGAGGAGAGGATAGGAATGATAGTAGCAAGAATGGTGGTCATGTTTAAAGGGGTTATCCCACGACTAATGTAAAAGATGAAAATCAGACATCATATAGTACCGAACAATCTCTTTCTAACAAAGCTAGAACCAGCCCTGTACCTCACATGGATCCAGAGATCTTCACATTCATTGTTCTGCTAGATTTATATCAAGATGACAGCTCAAGGGGAGTGTCTTTTCTGCTGCAGCTCAGGGGGCGTGTCCATGCTCTCCCTATCACAGCTCAGGGGGCAGTTGAAGGATGAAACTGAGCATGTGTGGCCTTCTCAGTGAGCAGGTCAAAGAAATAAGAAAAAAAAGCAGGTAGCGCTATACAAATACATTTTACTGAATAATTCAGTGGCTATGCTAAATTTTTAATTACATGCAATTGGAAAAGTGTTCAAATCCAAATTCTGGTTTGAAAACTGTAGAATATTTTTCGTGGGATAACCCCTTTAAAGTGGTTCTGTCAGAAACATGCTTAGTAAATTGGCCAGCGTAGTAAAGGAATAAGGCTTGCCAGTAGCAGACTTCCTTGCTCCGCCGAAAGTCCACAGCCGGCATCCATCATTCCTATACTATGCCTGCGTCGCACAATGAAAGTCTATCAGAGCACCTTAAACAGCACCTGTCACACTGGGCAGATTTCCATTATATCTTACAGTCCAGAAGAGGGCGGTATCATTCTATGCCCAAGTACATAGCTGCAGTCCGAACTGCTACCAAGAAAGAGCTTTGCTCCCCGAAGAGGCAATAGAAAAATGAAGAAAATCAGAAAGAGAGAAAAGAAAAAAAGAAATACGAGATAGATAGATCTAATCCAACTCTTCTCCATTCTCCGCCCCCCCCCCCCCCCAACTTCAACATCATTCTTCTGAATCTGATCCACCATCAAACACCATCCACCACACTCCACTACAGATATCGGCTAGTAAAGGCTCATGCAGCTTTATATCTACTACCCTATTGTGTTAAGATTAGTGTACCATTTTACAAAGCAAGCCCTTTTTACCTGTTGCGTCACCCCCATCACTTCATAGATTGTAAGCAGGGCCCTCATTCCTCTTGTTTTAATTGTTGACTTGTTTGTTGCTATGTAATGTATGATTTTGCTTGAATATGAACCCTCTGATTGTAAAGCGTTGCCTAATATGTTGGCGATATATAAACAAATACTATTATTATTATTATGAAGATAGAAGATGCACTAGATCCTGGCACAGATCATCAGCTCTTAGTATACAAGCTAAAGCAATTACAGCACTCCAGTGATTGTGTAAAAAATTAGACTGTAACTTTTTTCACCAGTGTCCATTGCAACGTTTCAGTTTCTACCTGGAGATTTTTTCAATGCATACTGGTGAATAAAGTTACAGTCTACTTTTTTACACAATCACTGGAGTGCTGTAATTCCTTCTTGCTTAGATAGATATGAGATAGATAATAGATAGATAGATAGATAGATAGATAGATAGATGTACAGACGGATAGATAGATAGATGAGATAGATAAATACATCACAATGAACACTGGTGAATAAAGTTACATTTTCCTTTTTTGCATAAACACTGGAATGCTGTAATCCTATCTTGCTTAGATAGATAGATAGATAGATAGATAGATAGATAGATAATAGATAGATAGATAGATAGATAGATAGAATGATCAATCTAATCTACCTCTTATCCATTCACCCCCTCCCATACCCCCCTCCCCCAACATCATTCTCTTGAACCTGATCCATCACCAAGCACTACAAATATCGTCTGGTGGCTGTTTCATGCAGCTTTATATATTTTGTGAATTTCTTAAAATTCGCTTAATTTACGATTCATTGAGGGTTTTTTTTTTTTATTTGATTCTCGAATCAAATATGCTCCATTTGCCTAGAAATCTGGATATAACACTGTCTGGTCTCAGATATTTTTCTGAGAAGAATAACTATGAGAGAGAGAAATAAAAGAAATATAGATGATAGATAGATAGATAGTAAGTAGATAGATAGATAGATAGATAGATAGATAGATAGATAGATAGATAATAGATAGATAGATAATAGATAGATAATAGATAGATAGATAGATAGAGATAATAGATAGATAGATAGATAGATAGATAGATAGATAGATAGATAGATAGATAGATAGATAGATAGATAGATAGATAGACAGATAGATAGATATAGATAATAGATAGATAGATAGATAGATAGATAGATAGATAGATAGATAGATAGATAGATATAGATGATAGATAGATAGATAGATAGATAGATAGATAGATAGATAGATAGATAGATATGATAGATAGATAGATAGATAGATAGATATAGATGATAGATAGATAGATAGATAGATAGATAGATAGATAGATAGACAGATAGAAAAAGTGGATCACCCATGCATGGGTGAATAAAGGAGATCCACTTTTTCCACATTATACCTGAGTGCTGCCTTCTTGCATTTTTTGTTTACATTTTGAGAATCCACGTCCAGGATTTATTGAGGATTAGCACCCGGGGACCCAGAGTGCTGCTGTTTACTACCTTTTTCATAATGATAGATAGATAGATATGAGAGAGAGAGAAGAAAAAGGGTAATACAAGACAGATGAATAGAGGGGTCCATTACTCTTATCGTCTTGGCACCCAGATTATTCTCGGCCCACCCCTGAGGTAAAGGTATGTAGAGCACTGATAATAGACCTGAATGGGTATGTATGCTCCTGACACACACTGTAGAATTATACAGGAACAGAAATATCTATGTTATTTCCTAGGTCTTGACCCTTATACTGCAAATTATGTAAAAGCACAATGGAAATAAATAACTACAGAAAAGTCAACTTCAGAGGAGCAAGGGTCTATGAATGGGACCCTTCATCTTTACACCGAGCTATGAGCATCTCATGTGAATGCAGGAGATGCCACAATGTTTCCTTTCAATAAAAATGTTGGGTTTTATTTTACTTCTGTTTTCGAAACACAGAATTTCATGGCTGCTGAGATGAAGCAGGGGCATTATTCACTGGAGGTGCTGCACTATCAATCCTGGCACTGGCCGGCATTGTTCTTAATAAATGCTGAAGAAGCAAATTATTGTGAATGAACAAGAAATCTTTTTCTTCTGTTGCAACTACAGACGGCGCCAATGTAGTTTTCTTCAGTGTGTTCTCAAAGAGGTTTTCTGACAGAGGTCAGAGATGGAGCTTAAAGTTGTTAGACCACAATGCAAACTTTGTGCCAGAGCCTACATATGTAATAATTGACTTCACACTAGATAGATAGATAAGACAGAAAGAAAGAAAGACAGAAAGAAAGAAAGACAGAAAGAAAGAAAGACAGAAAGAAAGAAAGAAAGAAAGAAAGAAAGAAAGAAAGAAAGAAAGAAAGAAAGAAAGAAAGAAAGAAAGAAAGAAAGAAAGAAAGAAAGAAAGAAAGAAAGAAATAGATATGAGACAGACGGACAGACAGATAGATATATAGAAATAGACATAAGACAGATGGATGGATGAACAGACAGATGGATAGATAGATAGATAGATAGAAATGTTGCATGGGTGATTAAAGGAGTCTACTTTTTTTACGCTATCTGGAGTGCTGCTTCTTACTTTAACCTATTGTATTATTGGATCAAGTCTGTGATATTCAGAGGAATTGCACGTGGTATCTCATTCAAGTGTGCTGCTTAGGCTACTTTCACACTAGCGTTATGGAATTCCGGTATTGAGCTCCGTCATAGTGGCTCAATACCGGAATAAAACGCTTCAGTTTTGTCCCCATTCATTGTCAATGGGGACAAAACTGAACTGAAGACAACAGAATGCTCCTGAAAGCATTCTGTTCAGTCTTCAGACCGGAGAGCAAACCGCAACATGTTGCGGTTTGCTTTCCGTACTAGTTATCCGCACCTAAACGGATCCGGAATGACCCCCAATGCAAGTCAATGGGGACGGATCCGTTTGGTGTGGACACACTTGTAAACGGATCCGTCCTCCATTGACTTTCAATAGAGGTTACTCCGGATCCGTTTAAACGCTAATACAACCGGATCCGGAATTACGGATCCACAAGGTTGTATTACTCAGTACGGATCCGTCGGGTCCCTTCACCCACCGGATCCGTACTAACGCTAGTGTGGAAGTAGCCTTATTTTTTCTTTTTTCTTCATTTACATAGATATATAGACAGATAGATATGAGATAGATAGATAGATAGATAGATAGATAGATAGATAGATAGAGTGGTAATGTGTACAGTATAGTGCTGGAAGGTGTGTATATCCCACCCAGATGGGTGAGATAACTGAAATCCAGAAAGCTGCATTGGTTTCAGCGAAGTGTAGTTTACTGAGACAGGTTTGTCTAGAGGTTGCCAGATCGTGTTCTGTGCGTGAACTGTACTCTATTGGTGAGGTAGAGACGACCTATGTATTAGGTAGTGCCTAGACGGGCAGGTGTTTATTTTGATGTTTATGTGTGCGTTGGTGCTAAAGAGCCAAAATAAAGCACCATTTGGACTTGAACCCCATTGTCAGAGGAGAAGTCTGTGATAGATAGATAGATAGATAGATAGATAGATAGATAGATAGATAGATAGATAGATAGATGATATGAGATAGATAGATAGATAGATAGATAGATAGATGATATGAGATAGATAGATAGATAGATAGATAGATAGATAGATAGATAGATAGGACCAATCTGAGCTGCATTAATGGACTGCTCGAGCAGTGTTAGAAACCCTGAGCCTGAAAATAAATCTATTGTTACCACGTATGCTAATAAGGTTATAAGCCAGCCAGTAATGAAAATGGAAGGAGGTCATTAGGATCAATTAATAATCATTATCCGTAAAGAAAGCATACCGTACACTTCCTCTTGGCACATTTCCTCCCTTCCGTCTTTATTTTGTTACCATCTCATTGGTTTATAATTAAACCCACAAACGTTAATTGCCTGGTGTATCAGATGGTCTAAAGAGCTTCAGTTGTACAAACAGTATGAGCTCCCGTGCTGCCCCTCATTTCCCCTATGAGCGATCGCATGTTTATGTAAGTCTAATTATCGCTCATGAAATTTCATGGTGTATTTTATACAGTAAGGCCGCGCCGGGGTTTATTTTACCGAGGGTGTAATGGAATAATACATGGCTACTCGGGTATCTATTAGTTCTTATAGATCCTCAACTATTTGGAGAAAAATAATCTTGGTTTCTCTTTGTATAACTTAGTTACAATGTATCACATTCTGTTTCCCAGAACTTACTATACAGACTTCTAAAATGTCAAGGAAGTGCTGAATTTTGCACGGTAAGTGAGAAATACCTTTCCAGAAAAACAACTGCCGGGATCCCAGGAAGGTTCACATCAGAGAATCTCACACTGTAGTCATGTTGCACTTCAATGAGGAACAGTCCTACAGGATCACTGGCAAAGGTTGGTGGTGCGCCTTAGAAATCAATTAAGGGGGGCACTTCGCTGACCATACAGATAACATATACAATACAATTGTAAAGGAAGGCCTGGCAACCATCTAATGCGTCAGATGGTATATTTCCATCTCATAAAGTAATGATATATCACATGAATTTATGATCGTTGGCGGTCAACCTGTTGGTCCTTCTCTGATCTGGAGAATAAATGGGCCATAGGAGGGCAACTAAAGTAATAACTGGAATGGGTGGACTACAGAACCCAGAAAGATTAGCAAAATTAGGTTTATTTACTTTAGAAAAAAGAAGACTGAGGGGAGATGTAATAACTATGTATAAATATATCAGGGGTCAGTACAGAGATCTCTCCCATCATCTATTTATCCCCAGGACTGTGACTGTGACGAGGGGACATCCTCTGCGTCTGGAGGAAAGAAGGTTTGTACACAAACATAGAAGAGGATTCTTTACGGTAAGAGCAGTGAGACTATGGAACTCTCTGCCTGAGGAGATGGTGATGGTAAGTTCACTAAAATAGTTCAAGAGAGGCCTGGATGTATTTCTGGAGTGTAATAATATTACAGGTTATAGTTACTAGAGATGGGTCGTTGATCCAGGGAGTTATTCTGATGCCTTATTGGAGTCGGGAAGGAATTTTTTTCCCCTAAAGTGGGGAAAACTGGCTTCTACCTCACAGGGGTTTTTTGCCTTCCTCTGGATCAACTTGTAGGATAGCAGGCTGAACTGGATGGGCAGATGTCTTTTTTCAGCCTTATAAACTATGTTACTATCCATCCAGCTAAGCAGGTCACTAAAACTGGCCCCATTCACATGAAGCTGGGAGACCAGGACTAATGTGCAAATAAAGACTAATTTTGTGGAGGCCCAGGAGGTTCCTTGTGAATCCTCACAAATAACCCTTAAAAATCTACCACTGAGGCAAAGAACACATCCAATCCTTTCTTCAACTATAGTAGCTCTTACTAGATCTTGCCACAGCTTACCCCCGCCCCTGGTAAATATCCATGCCCAATGACTGGATTTCTTCCTTTTATATAGCAGCATAGTCAGGAGAATGAAGCTCAGGCCCAGTTTTGACTACAACCTCATTTGCCATTTTCTCTTATCCCCCATGCTTGAATCCTACTTCATGGTTTGTCATATGTCTACTGTTCTATCAAGCCTTAAAGGGGTTGTCCCACAAAAGATATTCAACAGTTTTCAAACTAGCACCTGGATCTGAATACTTTTGTAATTGCATATAATTAAAAATTTAGCATAGCCAGTGAGTTATTCAATAAAATGTATCTGTATAGCGCCACCTGCTGTTTGTTTGTTTTTTTCTGATTCTTTGTCCTGCTCACTGAGAAGGCTGCACATGCTCAGTTTTATCCTTCAACTGCCTCTTGAGCTGTGATAGGGAGAGCTGAGACACTCCCCCTTAAACGCCGCAGAAAAGACACTCCCCTTGAGCTGCCAGCTCGATATAAATCTAGCAGAACAATGAACGAGGAGATCTCTGGATCCATGTGAGGTACAGGGCTGGTTCTAACTTTGTTAGATAGAGATTGTCATGTACAATATGATGTCTGATTTTCAGTTTTTACATTAGTCATGGGATAGCCCCTTTAAACCAGTGAGATGTTGTCTGACACCAACAGATCATGTGACACTAACCCTGCCCTTGTTTTTACCATTGATGCTTTCTACATCCTACATTATAAGGATCCATTGCAGGATGTAACCTGAATGTCAAACAGATTTGTCACAAAGGGCTATAAGTTTAGACTAGGCTAATAAGTTTAGAATAAGGCAATTTTGAAAAAAAATTGGGAAAAGTGACATAATAGTGATATATGTTGGGCAGGATACATTTATATTAGTGGAACAACCCCTTTAAGTGAGATTGTCTGTCGTGCTAAAAGTCCAAACCAAGAGGAAGTTAAAGAGCCAGAACAGGAAGTAGAATACATGGAGTAACCATCTACCCATTTTTTGTGGAACATTCACATGTAGGGTGAGACAAAAAAAATGTATTTATTTTTAAGAGCCATTAATTCTAGGGTGCTATACATGTAATTGATTCAGAAGCCATATAACAGGTGAATGGTTGAGTGCAGATTCATCAGAAGCTGTTATTTGGAGGACACCTTTACCGCCATTGGAGGTATGGGACGACAGTCATACATTGCATCGTTAGAGACACTGTTAGAATCATTGTGATCTCTGGGTGATATGGGGATGTTCAGGTAGATATATGTGAGATGTATTGTGGCCAGAAATGTGTTCTTCTCCAAAAACACCATGAATGATCGAATACTCGTCATTTGAATTTCCTCTTCACCAGAAGCCTTTCCCTGGAAGATGGTACTTCTTTTAATGTAATGCTTTTCTAAAAAGTCGCAGAGGGAAATGAAGAACAATTGGATTCTGTTTTGTGTTGAGGAAAAAAGCATCTAGAAGGAATTCTCTGAGCTGGAGAGCATAGATTTCTCTCATTGTTGAGTAGACCAAAGTGCCTCATGGAGTTCTGAACCCATTGTTTTTATTCCAGCCCCTGTCTGCACTCCCATGTGACTGTTATTAAAGATCTGAAGTGTACTGTTTAAGCCTGATATCTGAAGATCTTCTTTTTGCAGCCAAAAGGATCTTTTCTTAGTGTCTGTCAACTAGGCTACTCAGAGGACCTAGAGAAAAATAAAATACAGTGGCTCCTGACTCATCTTTAGCT
Source organism: Rhinella marina (assembly GCA_900303285.1). NCBI lineage: Eukaryota > Metazoa > Chordata > Amphibia > Anura > Bufonidae > Rhinella > Rhinella marina. The sequence goes on from ONZH01022684.1 coordinate 47,881, forward strand.
TCATAGCATCCATGGTGATTGGTTAACCACTTCCTTACCACTTTGTATGTCAGGGTGATAAGCTATTAACTGTAACCTGCCATATAAAAGTGGTGGGTTACATTACAATCTGCCTGTGACTGTGCTTTAATTAGACAGCTGCGGTCACAGTGAAGATCCCGGAGACCAGCCAAAGTGGTCTCTCGGGGATCTGATCATTATGACAGACTGTCACTGTGAAGAAAAGCCAGCAGGGAAGCACTCAGTTAAGATCCTTGATGTGAGACCAACCCCTGCTGGTTGTAAAGTTAGCTGTGAGCCTGCTGAATGTGAATTAACCCCTGCCTGTCCTGAATGTGTCAGGAAAGGTTTAATTTACTTTTTACTTTTTCTTAAATAAATAAAATAGTCAAATACAAAAATTGAAAGGTTACAGTTATTATGACTATATTTAGTATAGATAGTATTAGTTTTAGCAATAGTATAGCAGACTACGTACACACACATATTCACATTTTTCATTTTTCTTTCATTAAAAAAATTAAAGGGGTTGGCCACTTTGGTAGCACTTATTAAAACTCTAAAGAAAACAGGGAGACAATAAACTTCCTCATCTATCTTCTGCAGCAAATTTGCCTGGTTACCTTGCTATTGGAAGCCACATCCCCTCCTGTCCTGCACTCATAACTGCCTGTCTCGTCCATGCCTGCAGGTGAACTAGTCCATGGAAGGAGTGTGCTGCTCCTGGGTCCTAAAGGCACCCTGCTTGTGTCAGAGAAGTTTTCTTCTGCTGTGACTGCAATCCTGACTATACAGGGCTGAAGGGGCTTAGCAGAGAAACTTGTTAGAAGCTGAAATAAAGAAACTTTGCAAGAGGAAGAGAGACTGAGGAGAAGCTATGACAAACCTCACTGACTGCAGTGATGTAGCAGAGCCAGGAAGGTGCTGTGGACAACAAAGTGTGGGCAATCCTAGTGTCTGTCCTGTCTATGACCACTCTGCAATGTGATCTTATCACAGACATGTTTATTCCAGCCAAACCAACAGGTCAAGAGCTTTAACCCCTTCTGAGCTGTCAGTATGGCTGAGGTCAGTGATATCAGCAGCAGTCACTGATGTCATCTGTAAATATGTGCCCTCTCCTTCCTGCACACTGTATATAGTGATATATGATGCCCCAATACAGTGATATGTGATCACCACTTTATACTGTATATAGTGATGTGTGACCCCCTGTATACAGTAATAGTTGACCCCACCACCATGCACTGTATATACTGATGTGTGACCCCCCCACCACTGCATACAGAGATCTGTGAACCCCTGTACAGTGACCCCCTTTATACTGTATATACAGATGTGTGACCCCCTGTACATTATATATAGTGATGTATGACCCCCTGTACATTATATATAGTGATGTGTGACCCCCTGTACATTATATATAGTGATGTGTGACCCCCTGTACTTTATATATAGTGACTTGTGACCCCCTGTACGTTATATATAGCTATTTGACTACACTCATTTTCCCTTTTTCCCAGATGAAGGTAGTCATATATTCATAGATGATTGATGGGCTGTCAGCTGGGAGCAGGTCGTACATCCAGTGGCACAACTAGAAATGACTGGTCCCCACAGCAAATTTATGAAAAGACTAACACCCCCCCCCCTTTACTGTTGGGACTGGGGCATTCTTTCTATTGCTATGTCTGTACAACAGTTATTCACTGATAACTGGGTTATTGATATTATCTAAGGGGCTCTTGTCTCTATGGGAACACAGGTGGGCGGGGGGGAGGTCATGTGACTGCTCCTCTAGACATGCTTGCTGCAGTGCATGCTGGGATTTTAACTTTCTCTTTGCAGCTGCTCCTCCCACACAGCCTGTCTGAGGGAGCTCCTCCAGGGAAGTGTTTCATGTTGAACAGGTTAGATAAATGACGTACAGCCAGTACATGTCACCTGAGAAATACTTCATAGTGTTGGCTATTGTCTGGGGGAACTTTGGATTTTTGGTACTTAGGGTGGCCAACCCCTTTAAATAAAAAAATATTTATTAGTTTTTTTTCAGACTGTGTGTGTGTAAATTATTCAAACGTACACACATTTTTTTTTCTTTTTTCTATCATAAAAAATTTAAGTATAGCTATTTGTTTTAGCTATAGCTTTTTTTTTGTGGAAAATATTTTAAAAAATGCTTTTTTCATAAAAAAAAAGCTGAAAGCTTAAAATGTCTAAATTTCTCCAAGATAAATTTCTTAGGAGGATCAACATAAAAAAAAATTGTCACTTTCAATGAGTTTCTAAGGTTTTGGCGCTATACAACATCTGCTCAGTACAGTGCCATAGAACCAGTAGAAAAGTAGGCCGCCAAAGTTCAAAATGCGTTCCAGTCCTTTGAAGTTTTGCGGTGAGCCAAGAAAGTAGATACATTTTTCGCAGTACAAATATACGGTAATGGTCTTAGAAATGTTTTGTCTTAAAATCTCTTTAAGAAAAAAATTGATAAGAAAGGAAAAATATACATTTTTCCATAATTTTCCAGTTTTTCCTTTAATTATATAAGAAAGGTCTGATGTGTCCAGGGGAAAAGAATATCAAATACATGGAGGTGGCTCAGAAATTAAATAGTTATTTGCAGTTAGATAGGACCAATGCGAAAATTGAAAAATTGGCTTTTTAAGGAAGGTAAACATTCTGGTAATAAAGTGGTCAATTGATTGATCATTATGGCTTATTAATTTGCTTCTCTCTTGTTGGATCTAAGGGGACTTTAACCCATTTGGCCTTGTGCTGCCATAGGCCATCCAGGAAATTTTGCATAATAATTACACTAAGGCTCTCCCTAAAGTCTTCGAGAAATTCACATTTTCTGTTTGGGTAGAATATAGTCGACCCCTGTAACATAAAAATGCCACTAGTGTAGTCCAGCAGTCATACTGTATAAATGACACATTCAGGGAGAGACAAATGGAGACTTGTGAGAGCAGGAACTGTACACAGAAACACATCTCATAATGTTCCTTACTGTATTGTCCATGCTGGTGGGAAAATGATCGTGTTGCAGTAAGGTTAATAGCACACTCCTAGACCAGAAGCTACTATATCTCCAGAAATTTATAAAAGTGACATTTCTATCTGAAAGGGACATTTTTTTCAAACTTGAGCAATTTTTTCTAGAATTAAGTGCTATTGGTGTTTGGTCGATGATCATACAACCAAGGTGGTGCACCCTTTATTTTGGGTTCTGCAGCAGGGTATAATTTGAGGCAGGGTCATATACTGGGTGGCATTTCTCCTTGATGGAGCAGCGTAACTACCATAGCGGCAGACCATGCGACTGCTATGGGGCCCAAGGCAAGAGGAGGCCCAGTTGGGATCATCCCCTCTTCTACAGGAGGTAAAAACTTGGTCAGGACTCTACCCTCTAAAGATACAAGTTTTAGCAAATGAAGCAGTAGAAAAATGGCCCAAGAGTTAGTGAAATAGTTTAGGCGGAAACCCTTCTGTCCTGTGAGGGGGGCCTGGTTTGACCCTTGCTATGTGGCCCTTACTTCTCTATGTACGCCATTGCCTTGATGTGATATAGGTTGCCACTCTGGCATGGTAACATTTGTGCAGATGCCGGATATCCTCCTGTGGTATGTCATTAGCTCTTTCTACTTCTTTGCAGTTCAACCAAGGTGGTTGTTGGATGCTGTGCTTTGGAGATTCATCGCCCCATCTAGTGTTCTCTCCATGCATACCAGATGGGAACACTCGTAGGAGCTAATGGCATCCTATACCATGACACCTAGTATTGGTCTTGAGTGTCTCCACTATAGGTGCTCTCCAGCCCTCCAATGAAGTGTGATGTGGCCATCATTAGTAAAAAAGGCAGAACCTGCTTTCATCACTGAACACTATGTTTGCCATTCATGCCCTCAATGGGCTTTCTCGAGGCATCAGTGCAGGCTATCTTGGTGATGATGAAAGGGCAGTGGCTAACAAGATAGTGGAGTGTGTGAATGCAGTCCTGCTTCAAGTAGATGGTTTCTTATCATTGCATAGCAAGGTTTTAATTGGTCATTCCCCTTTAATTCCTTGTAAAATACTTGGCTAGTCATGTCTGATACCTGTAGAATGAAGTGACTGCATGTGCTAGGAGGGGCGAGGAGACTAGAAAACACTTAGCTATGAAACAAGGAGTTCAGCTCCATTGAAGACATTATCAGGGTAAGTTGTGTCTTGCTACCATCAGGGCTGCCATCAGGAATTTCGGGGCCCCCTACAGGCAAATTTCGCGGGACCCCCCTTTCTGGTAAACTTTACAGATTGCAAAATGGCTAACTTTTTTTTCTTAACAAGTCGCATCATTGTGTTTATTATCCCTGTACTGTGACATCGCTGTGTTTATTATCTCTGTACAGTGACATCGCTGTGTTTATTATCCCTGTACAGAGACATCGCTGTGTGTTTTATCCCACTGCAGGAAGTGGTAAGTGGTCTGTGTTTGTGTGTTTGTTTTCTATTTTTCAGGGTCGTGAATGCAGAGGACTACGTCGGATTCGGTGGACTACGTCGGACCAGCTTTTTTTTTTTTTTTTTAATAAAATGGTCAAACAGGGGTCTGGGGGAGTGTTTATTTCAATAAAATGTTTTATACTGGTGTGTGTGTATTTTTTTTTTACAATACTACAGTTTTAGGCTATCTACAGACGGCCCTGATTACTAATACTGGGCTTAGTGCTTGCCGGTATGGCAGGCCAGCACTAACCCCAACATCTATTACCTCGGCACCCACCGCCACCAGGGGTGCCGGGAAGAGCCGGGTACCCGCAGGACAGGACCTTCTAAATTGAGGGTCTGGCTCTGGGGTGGCTGCAGGCTGGTACCATTAGGCTGGGAAGGGCCAATAACCGTGTCCCTTCCCACCCTGGTAGTGCCAGGCTGCTGCTGCTGGTTGAATCTGGCTGGTGAAGGAAAAAAGGGGGGGGACCCCACGCCATTTTTTTACAAAAATAATTAAATAATTTTAAAAAAATGGCGTGGGGTCCCCCCCTTTTTTTCTTCACCAGCCAAATACAACCAGCAGCTGCAGCCTGGCACTACCAGGGTGGGAAGGGACACGGTTATTGGCCTGCAGCCGCCCCAGAGCCAGACCCTCAATTTAGAAGGTCCGGTCCTGCGGGTACCCGGCTCTTCCCGGCACCCCTGGTGGCGGTGGGTGCCGAGGTAATAGATGTTGGGGTTAGTGCTGGCGTAGTCCACCGAATCCGACGTAATCCTCTGCATTCACGACCCTGAAAAATAGAAAACAAACACACAAACACAGACCACTTACCTCTTCCTGCACTGGGATAATAAACACAGCAATGTCACTGTACAGGGATAATAAACACAGTGATGTCACACTACAGGGATAATACACACAGCGATGTCACTGTACAGGGATAATAAACACAGTGATGTCACCATACAGGGATAATAAACACAGTGATGTCAAAGTCCAGGGATAATACACACAGTGTTGTCACAGTACAGAGATAATAAACACAGTGATGTCACTGTACAGGGATAATAAACACAGTGATGTCACAGTACAGGGATAATAAACACAGTGATGTCACTGTACAGAGATAATAAACACAGTGATGTCACAGTACAGGGATAATAAACACAGTGATGTCAAAGTCCAGGGATAATACACACAGTGATGTCACAGTACAGGGATAATAAACACAGTGATGTCACTGTACAGGGATAATAAACACAGTGATGTCACCGTACAGGGATAATAAACACAGTGATGTCACCGTACAGAGATAATAAACACAGTGATGTCACAGTACAGGGATCAGCGTCTCGTGGCCCCATCAGACTTCAGGTCAGCGTCTTGAGCCCCCATCAGACCTCAGATCAGCGTCTTGTGCCCCCATCAGACCTCAGGTCAGCGTCTTGTGCCCCCATCAGACCTCAGGTCAGCTTAATGTGCCCCATCAGACCTCAGGTCAGCTTAATGTGCCCCATCAGACCTCAGGTCAGCTTAATGTGCCCCCATCAGACCTCAGGTCAGCTCTTGTGCCCCATCAGACCTCAGGTCAGCCATTTCTGCCCCCATCAGACCTCAGGTCAGCCATTTCTGCCCCCATCAGACCTCAGGTCAGCCATTTCTGCCCCCATCAGACCTCAGGTCAGCCATTTCTGCCCCCATCAGACCTCAGGTCAGCCATTTCTGCCCCCCATCAGACCTCAGGTCAGCCATTTCTGCCCCCATCAGACCTCACATCAGCCCCCCCCCCAGCCAGCCAGCCAGGTGCCCCCCCCAGCCACAAACAGACACAAAAAATACTTACAAACTGCTCTGGACACTGTCTTCTTCTCCTGCGCGCCTTCTTCTCCTGAAGCAGTGTGATCCCGCGAGACCTGTGACCCAGCGCTGGATCTCGCGGGATCACACAGCCAGCCCAGGAGGAAGCGCAGGAGTCGGAGACCGACGTCATGGGGACGGGACGGCCAGGCCACCGCAGGGTAAGTATTAAAGAACTGTGCGCACTGCGCACTTTGCCAGCGGGCGGCACTTTTTTATCGCCCCCGGCCACACATTATCGTGCGGCACTGTGCGGCCCACCGGCCCACATAATGGTGCGGGCCTGCGGCCCACCGGGCAAATGCCCGGTCGGGCAGATGACCAGTCCGGGCCTGGCTGACATGCAGGCAGGCCGCCCGGGCCGGGCCCCCCCCATGTGTCCTAGAGTCTGGGCCGGGCGGGCCCCATACGGCAGTACCAGTTGTACTGCCCTATCGGCGGGCCTGGCTACCATCACCTCTCTTTGTATCATATGGGAGTCGGCTGAGTGTCATGTTGGGCACTGGTCAATGTGGAGCTGGCCTGTTTGTTTTCACAGCTTTTGGTGACTGTTACTTACTTCATTATGTATGCTATCTTTGTATAAATATATATCTATATATATCTTTTATCCTTGTTTACTTATGTTAAGTATATTTTCCTTGAACCTCAGATCTCTCCATAATACAGTTTTCCAGGTTATCATTGCAGGGACTATTGCAGAACCATCTTGTGATGCCACGGCTGTCCACGACGACCAATCCACTTTCCAGGAAACTGTTCATCTAGGAATGCTCGGACCTGACACCCATAATGCGCTTCAGTGCATAAAGAGGGAAACACATCATCATGTAGCAATTTCACATATCCAGTGGCCTTGAGGTTTCCATTGATGAAGAATAGCCTCACTATCTTTGTACCCCATATACCACATTATGGGTGTCAGGTCCGAGCATTCGTAGATGAACAGTTTCCTGGAAAGTGGATTGGTCGTCGTGGGCCAGTTGAATGGCCCCCAAAGTCTCCCGATCTGACCCCCTTAGACTTTTATCTTTGGGGTCATCTGAAGGCAATTGTCCATGCTGTGAAGATACGAGATGTGCAGCAGCTGGAACTATGGATACTGGAAGCCTGTGCTAGCATTTCTTCTGCGGTGTTGCTATTAGTGTGTAAAGAGTGGGAGAAGAGGGTTGCATTGACAATCCAACACAATGGGCAGCACTTTGAACACATTTTATAAGTGGTCAGAAAAGTGTAAATAACTCATGAAAGAATAAAGTAACGTTAAAACCAAGCACAAAATTGTTTTTCTTGTGAAATTCTCAATAAGGTTGATGTGTCACATGACCCTCTTCCCATTGAAAAAACTAAAGTTGGATCCAAAATGTCCGACTTCAAAATGGCCACCATGGTCACCACCCATCTTGAAAAGTTTTCCCTCTTCCATATACTAATGTGCCACAAACAGGAAGTTAATATCACCAACCATTCCCATTTTATTTAGGTGTATCCATATAAATGGCCCACCCTGTATTATCCAGGTCATGTCTCAAGGCCTATTAAAAGGGTTGAACATTGACTTCTAGGATAGCTGCCTTACATCTGGTGGCATCAGAGGCAGAGCTTACTAGGAGTTCATTAGCATCCCTTTCTTCTCAGAATTCCATGTATGGCCTGTAAGACTCCTCCGACTCCACCAGATAGTACTCCCCAAAATCTGCTAGGATGAAATGTAATTTCCAGAGCAACAATCCATGGCATCCATGTTGAGTCCACGGTTTTCACAGATCCATAAACTATAAGGTGCCTGAGGGATCTGTAATCATGGACCAAAATAGGGCATGCTTCTGTGGTGTCACCACGGACCATTCAAAACCACTGATGGGCGGTTATACACATACATGTGCTGCCTGAGGAGACCATGGGCAGCACACATCTGTGATTCACTGACATGTGAAAGAGGCCTTAGTAACCTAAAGGCGGGTTTACACCACATGATGTAGCAGCCGATTGTTGGGAAGGAAGTATTCTTTCCTGACAGTCAGCTGCTTGCTTCGTCTTCACAGTATGAGGATGAGCGATCACGATCCCTCGTCCCCATACAGAATCATTGTTTCTGGGCAGCAGATCGCTGTTTAGACCGCACAATCTGCTACCCACAAACGATGATTGAAGTGCCTTGCACGAAAGACAGAATCACCCGATTATATAGTTCATCGGGTGATCGAGGGCAAATTTAAACGGCAGATAGTCGGGAACGAGCATTCGAAAGAACTGTTGTTCCCGATAATCTGCCCAATAATTAGCTCGTGTTAATCCACCTTGAAACTTAAAATCAGACATCAAATAGTTCATGACAAACTCTTTAGAACCAGCCCTGTACCTCACATGGGTCCAGAGATCTCCCCATTCATTCCTCCAATTGCTCTGCTAGATCATGTTCAGCCTGGCAGCTCAAAGGGACGTGTCCTTTCTGCTGCCGCTCTCTCCCTGTAACTGCCACAACTTCAAACAGAACATATGGCTGACGGCAGTTGAAGATTTAAACTGAGCATGTGCGACCACCTCAGTGAGATGGCCAAAAAATAAGAGAAAGAACAAACTACAGGTGGTGCTATACAGATACATTTTATTTAGTAGCTCCGTGGCTGTAAAAAATTTTTTAATGACATGAAATTACAAAAGTATTCAGATCCAGGTGCTAGTTTGGAAAATGTAAAATAGGGTTCGTTACACAACCCCTTTAAGGTACAGTAAGTGCCCTCACTTCATAAGACAAAGGCTCAAGTAAAGGCAAAAACTGCCATAAATATTGCACATAACAAAGCGGCTCTATTGAAAGGTGAGGTGAATAAGGACAACTGCAGACAAATAAGCATGTCTAGTTGCCGTCTATAGCCCCTTGACATAATGATGTAATATTAATGGCATGAAAAGGCCTTTGCAGACTTTTCAGTCTAATTTCAGCCTTGACTCATGCACAGATAGAGTGACAGCTCTGTAATTGCAGGCATTACACACTGGCTGACACCCAGGCACTGGGAACAGTTGACGGTTTTGGTAGTGAGCGCCATTAATAGCCCTCTAATTAAACCTACCCAGGTCCAGCACACAGAGGATAGCGGCTTTGTTACAGCCTGTGGAATGAGAGTCATCTGCAGCAGTCTGGACTGTATTCATAGTAACGCACCAAGTATTTGCAATACACACATTGTATCCAGGGGTAACAAATATTTAAAGGGAAGTGGTATACATGCCTAAGAATGACACCGACCAATTGTTCCAATAGCTGAAATGAAGAGGAAATCAATATTCTCCTGGTTAGAGCCGTAATATCAATTGTAGAAGTTCTTTTTTTACATTTATACCTATATACCTTCTACTTTTATCTCCAAATTTTGCCCCCAAGAACAGCCTAAGGCTACTTTCACACTAGCGTTTTAAAATTCCGGTATTGAGTTCCGTCATAGGGGCTCAATACCGGAATAAAACGCTTCAGTTTTGTCCCTATTCATTGTCAATGGGGACAAAACTGAACTGAATACAACAGAATGCTCCTGAAAGCATTCCGTTCCGTCTTCAGACCGGAGAACAAACCGCAGCATGCTACGGTTTGCTCTCCGGTCCAGGCATCCGCACCAAGACGGATCCGGAATGACCCCCAATGCAAGTCAATGGGGGCGGATCCGTCTGGTGTGACCACAATGGTAACCGGATCCGCCCTCCATTGACTTTCAATGGAGTTCATGACGGATCCGGCTACACATACATACATACATACAGACATAGACATACACATAAACATACACACACATATAGACATACAAACACACATACATACTTACATGCTCCCGGCAGGTCTTCAGAGCGGCGTAGGGACAGGTCAGCGCGCACAGATGACGATTCCACCAAGCGCCCAGCAGAGGGCGCTGTGGGGAATCGTCACCTGTGCGAGACCGCCATGCTCCTCCGGCGCTCCGAAGACCTGCCGGGAGCATGTAAGTATGTATGTGTGTTTGTTTGTCTATATGTGTGTGTGTGTATGTATGTACTGTGTGACATGTGTGGGGCCGGAGCACGTGTCACGACAGGGAAACAAGGGATAGTGTGCCCTGTCTGAACCCCACCTCTTTCCCTGCCTACTTACAGTAGATGCCCTAGGCGGCAAAACCGTAACTTGGAGACAGTCCCTATGCTGAGTACGTGCACAGGGAAGGGAAGGGAACACAGGGAAAGACGAACACAGACAGAACAAACACAATAGCAGAATAGTCAGCAAGCCAAGTCAAGAACAGGAGGTCACGTCAAATACCGAGGGGAATCACAAAAGCGTAGTCTAAGTCCGAAGCCAAAATCCAATATACCAATAATCAACAGCAAGGTCCAACACACAGCACTGATCTCAGAAGACTAATCACAGGCATCTGAGTGAGGCAGTTGCCATCTTTAAATAGCCCGCCCAGGATCATGTGATGTGGCCAGCATCACATGACCTGAGGCGGAGCAAGCTGTCCAAACAATATGTAAAGTAGCCATGTGGCGTGATCAGCACCACATGGCTAAACCCAAACAGAGAATTAACTCATGAAGTGCTGGCTGACAAGACCAGCACTTCAATTCCCTATTGCTCGTCTCTAGGGGGGCGGAGAGGTCCGGCGATGTCGTGCAGAGGGAGCGCGACGCCGACCTCGCGTGACAGTACCCCCCCCCTTCACGAGGGGCCACCGGACCCTTACCAGCGGGAGCAGGCTTATCGGGATGCTGTAGATGGAACTTTCGGATGAGCGAGTCTGCATGCATCCTGGTCAACGGTACCCAAGACCTGTCCTCAGGACCGAACCCCTTCCAATGTACGAGGTACTGGAAGGAATTCCGGACCCTTCTCATATCCACAATTCTGGCAATCTCATGCTCCATTTGTCCTGCTACCTCAACCGGAGGAGGAGACTGTTCCTCAGGACCAACGGGAGCAACATAACGTTTGAGCAAAGACACATGAAAAACATTATGAACACGAAGGGAGTCGGGTAAACATAACCTAAAAGAAACCGGATTGATCACCTTGGTGATCCTGTAAGGACCAATGAAGTGAGGTGCAAACTTGTAGGATGGTACCCTCATGTTGAGATTTTTAGTCGATAGCCATACCTTATCCCCAACCTTAAAATTCACACCCTTAGAACGTTTTCTATCAGCCTTAGCTTTTTGAACTCCTTGGGCCTTTTCCAGGTTCGACTGAACCTGTGCCCAAACTGTGCACAGTTCTTGAGAAAAATCATTGACCTCTGGGACAACCGACGCAGATGGGGAACAGGAGCCAAAGCGTGGATGAAAACCCATATTGCAGAAAAACGGCGACATCCCAGAGGATGAATTAACACGATTATTAATTGCAAATTCAGCCAGAGACAGGAATCTGGCCCACACATGCTGGTTATCAGAAACATAACATCTGAGATATTGCTCAACGGATTGGTTAAGACGTTCAGTCTGACCGTTGGTCTCTGAATGAAAGGCTGATGAAAAGGACAAAGAGATACCAATCTTATTACAGAACGCCTTCCAGAACCTAGACACAAACTGTACTCCCCTATCAGAAACGATATTCTCAGGAACACCATGTAGTTTGACAATATTATCAATGAACACGGACGCCAAGACCTTCGCAGAGGGTAATTTACACAAAGGAGTAAAATGACACATTTTGCTGAATCTGTCAACCACCACGAATATCACGGTTTTACCCTCAGAGCACGGCAAATCCGTGATAAAGTCCATGGACAGATGTGACCAAGGTCTACTAGGTATGGGTAAAGGATGTAACTCACCCATAGGTCGTGTCTTGGAATTCTTGGACCTGGCACAAGTGTTACACGCAGTTACAAAAGCCTGAACATCTCTGGAGATTGACGGCCACCAATACTGCCTAGAGACCAACTCCTTGGTGGCATTGATGCCGGGATGTCCACACAAAACAGAATTATGGCACTCACCCAGCAGTCGCAACCGCAAATGAGCCGGCACAAACAATTTGTCATTGGGGGTACCAATAGGAGCAAGATGTTGTCCTGCCGAGATTTCAGAAGCGAGGTCAGATGAGGTAGCGGCCACGATGATATCAGCTGGCAGGATGGGCTCAGGAGGGACGTCAGGAGGCTGATACGCCTGGAAACTTCGGGATAAGGCATCGGCCTTAACGTTCTTGCTCCCGGGTCTGAAGGTAACACAAAAATCAAAACGAGTAAAGAACAAAGCCCACCTCGCCTGTCTAGGATTCAATCGCTTAGCCGATTCTAGAAACATTAAATTCTTATGATCCGTGAGGACCGTAATGCGGTGAAATGCCCCTTCTAAAAAATGACGCCATTCCTCAAATGCCCACTTGATTGCAAGTAACTCCCTATTACCAATGTCATAATTCCTCTCAGCAGGAGAGAACTTGCGGGAGAAGAAGGCGCGTGGCATAAGATTCGTTAAGGTGGAAGACCCCTGGGACAGTACAGCCCCCACACCATCCTCAGACGCATCCACCTCAACTACAAAAGGCTTACTTTGATCAGGCTGGACCAACACAGGAGCATTAATAAAACACTGCTTTAACCTTTCAAAGGCCTCAATAGCTGCAGGGGGCCAATTGACCAGATCAGCCCCCTTGCGAGTCAAATCCGTAATGGGTTTGGCTACCACTGAAAAATTTTTGACAAATTTACGATAAAAATTAGCAAACCCCAGAAATCGCTGGAGCGCCTTCAAAGAGGAAGGTCGCACCCAATCCACAATGGCCTGTACTTTAACTGGATCCATTTTGAAAGAAAAAGGGGTGAGAATGTATCCCAAAAAGGCCACTTCCTGAACACCAAAGGTACACTTTTCCCCTTTAACAAACAACTTGTTTTCACGCAACACCTCCAGCACTTGCCTGGTGTGAGATACGTGACTCTCCCAGTCTGCAGAAAAAATCAGGATGTCATCAATATAGACAATTACAAATTTCCCAATAAATGGTCTAAAAATGTCATTGACAAAGTTTTGGAAAATTGCCGGAGCGTTACTTAACCCAAAAGGCATTACCAAGTACTCATAATGACCTTCCGGGGTATTAAAAGCAGTTTTCCATTCGTCCCCCTCACGAATCCTGATTAGGTTGTATGCCCCCTTCAAATCCAGCTTGGTGAACCAACAGGCCCCCTGGACCTGATTCAGCAAGTCAGGAATAAGGGGCAACGGGTATCTGTTTTTAACAGTGATTTTATTGAGCTCCCTGTAATCGATACAGGGCCTCAATCCTCCATCCCTTTTACCAACAAAGAAAAACCTGCCCCCATGGGAGAAACTGAAGGCCGGATGTGACCCTTGGCCAAACTCTCTTTGAGATAATCCCTCATGGACTGACGTTCAGGAGTAGAGAGATTATAAATGCGACCTTTGGGATATTTGGATCCCTCAATAAGGTCGATGGCGCAATCATATTGCCGGTGAGGAGGGAGGAACTCAGTCTCGGACATGGAAAAAACGTCCGAAAAATCGCCGATATACTTGGGCAAGGAAAGAGACTCAGTGGTACCTCCCAACTGCAATACTGATCTACAACATTTGTCACAATTCATTCCCCATTTTTCCAATTCACCTACCGACCAGTTGATCACAGGGTTGTGGTCCTGTAACCATGGCAGACCTAAAACAAGGTCGGCAGGTAAATCCTTTAATACAAGGAAGGAACAAGTCTCGGTATGGGTAATTCCTACAGTTAATACAACCTCAGGAGTACAAAACTCCACTCTCCCATTATTCAATGGAGTGGAATCCAGTGCGATAATTTGAATTACCTCCCTTAAAGGAATTATAGGCACACCCACAGATTGCACAAAATCATAATCAATAAAATTAGCAGCAGAACCTGAATCCACAAATGCTTCGCCGGACCTCTTGAATTGGTTATAAGAAATGGAAATAGGTAACAAGATTTTCTTTCTTACCACCGCAGGGGGTACCTTACTTCCAGGAACAGACCTTTTTGAGAGCAGAAGTCTCGGACACTGCTGGAGCCAGTGGTTCATCTCACCGCAGTAAAAACAGGCCCCTCTCAGGCGTCTCTGATCCCTCATAGTAACTCCCAACTGCATAGGCTCCTCCTGGACCTTGATAGGAGACGGGCTCTGAAGAGGAACTTCGGACAACACGGCAACTTGAGGGGCAACAGAACGTTCCTTTTGTCTCTCCCTAAACCGTCGGTCAAGTTTGATAACTAAGGTCATAGTCGCCTCTAAAGGCCCTTTTAGACGGGCTGATAAAGTCTCCCTGAACGAGCGCCGATCAGCGACATCGGCGCTCGTTCAGGGAGCCTTTACACGGCCCGATGAATCGAGCGCCGGGCCGCACGAGTGATCGCTGTATCGCTCGTGCGGCCTGGAAGCTCCATGCTGTCAGGCGCACATCGCCTGTTTACACAGGGCGATGTGCGCCCGACAGATCGGATCTTTTGGTTTTTACAAAAGATCCAATCAGCCGACGAACGTTTTGCTCGTTCGTCGGCTGATTAGGGCCACTTTTACACGGGCCGATTATCGGCACTAGCGTTCCTAGGAACGAATTTTCGGCCGATAATCGGCCCGTGTAAAAGGACCTTAAGGTGTCAAGAGTAGGATAACTAACTAGTAAATCCTTCAGATAATCAGACAGTCCCACCCTAAAATGGCTTCTCAAAGCAGGGTCATTCCATTTAGAGGACACACACCATTTTCTGAACTCAGCACAGTAATCCTCAACTGCACGGTTACCCTGCCGAATGTCTCTGAGCTGAGTTTCAGCTACAGTGGCCAAGTCAGGTTCTTCATATAAAAGACCTAGGGCCCGGAAAAAAGCCTCCACAGACAATAGACAAGGGGAGTCAGGTGGCAATGAGAAAGCCCACTCCTGCGGATCACCTTGCAGCAAGGAAATAATTATTCCTACCCGCTGCTGCTCAGAACCCGAGGAGTGTGAGCGTAAACGGAAATATAATTTACAACTTTCCTTAAAGGAACGGAAAGTCCTTCGGTCCCCAGAAAACCGATCGGGCAATTTTACATGGGGTTCAATATTGGGGTTTGGCATGGAGGGAACGACTGGGGGTGCTGTCCGCAGCTGCTCCTGATGTTGGAGTCTCTCGGCCAAATCCTGGATCATCTGAGCCATGTTACTCATCTGGTCCGTGAGTACTCGCAACGGCTCCATTAGGTACGGCCTGTGATTCTGTCACGACAGGGAAACAAGGGATAGTGTGCCCTGTCTGAACCCCACCTCTTTCCCTGCCTACTTACAGTAGATGCCCTAGGCGACAAAACCGTAACTTAGAGACGGTCCCTATGCTGAGTACGTGCACAGGGTAGGGAAGGGAACACAGGGAAAGACGAACACAGACAGAACAAACACAATAGCAGAATAGTCAGCAAGCCAGGTCAAGAACAGGAGGTCACGTCAAATACCGAGGGGAATCACAAAAGCGTAGTCTAAGTCCGAAGCCAAAATCCAATATACCAATAATCAACAGCAAGGTCCAACACACAGCACTGATCTCAGAAGACTAATCACAGGCATCTGAGTGAGGCAGTTGCCATCTTTAAATAGCCCGCCCAGGATCATGTGATGTGGCCAGCATCACATGACCTGTCCAAACAATATGTAAAGTAGCCATGTGGTGTGATCAGCACCACATGGCTAAACCCAAACAGAGAATTAACTCATGAAGTGCTGGCTGACAAGACCAGCACTTCAATTCCCTATTGCTCGTCTCTAGGGGGGCGGAGAGGTCCGGCGATGTCGTGCAGAGGGAGCGCGACGCCGACCTCGCATGACAGCACGGTTCCGGCTCCACACATGTCGCTGCGGCAGTCCTGATCCAGCAGCACCCTTCACCTGCCGGATCAGGCCTGCCGCTAATGTGAAAGTAGCCTAAAGTGTTTAGAAATCCTATTTGCAAATAGCCTATTAAGTATCCTATTAAGGGTCCATCATTTAGGGTCCTTATCTACACTACAAATTCTGTAGCGTTTCTCTCTCTGGAGGACCCGGTACATCCACACATTACATTAATAGTCCATTGATTTCAGTAGAAGTCATGTAATACTTCATTCTGCCTATGGTGGCACTGTGGAAAAACTGAACACTTAGGGGGAGAAGTATCAAACTGGTATAAAGTAGAACTGGCTTAGTTACCCATAGCAACCAATCAGATTCCATCTTTCATATTCCAAAGGAGCTGTGAAAAGTGAAAGGCGGAATCTGATTGGTTGCTATGGGTAACTAAGCCAGTTCTACTTTACACCTGTTTAAAAAATCTCACCCTTACCCCCTTTAGATGTATCAAACTGGTGTAAAGTAGAACTGGCTTAGTTGCCCATAGCAATCAATCAGATTACCCAGGGCCAGGTGAGAATACAATGGAGGAACCTGGCCCTGTCAATCAAGAAAGGCTCTTCCACAGATGACAACTGATCGCAGGGGTCCCAGCAACAGCACACCCTTGTTTTTTAGAAGCCTTTTGAACAAAACGCATTGTCCAAACCTGACAACCCCTGTAAAATATCAATTAGTTGAGTCACCAATGTCAGATAAATCTGTGCACCCTTCCTCCTCTTGCTTCCTCTGACTTTCCTTCACCTTCAGGGTCAGGGGAGAATACAATGCAGGAAGCAGGAGAAGCAAGGGTGCACAGAGTGGCCGGGACCCACCCTCAGTGCACTTAACTGCTGATTTGAATATGGATTTAAAGTATTTATTCTCCAGAATGAAGGTATCACTACATTCAGCTGAGCTAGGCCTACAAGACATACTCAATTAATTTCTTGGTGACAGATACCTTTTAAAGAGGACCCCTCAGCATTCCTGACATGTCTGTTTTAGTAACCACCTGTGTTCCCAACAATTATGGATCATCTTTTCTTAGATCTCTGCACTGTGTTGTTGCTCTGTTATTCCTCCTAGAAATGTATGAATAAAATGACAACTGGGTGTTAACCATTCGGTGTTACGTCCTTGCACACTCTTACACTGTCCATACCGTCCAGACTGTGTCAGACTGTGTAGAGCAGTGATGGAGAACCTTTTACAGACCGAGTGTTCAAACTGCAACCCAAAACCCACTTATTTATTGCAAAGTGCCACCATGGCAATTTAACCTGAATACCACAGTCCAGTATAGTATATCTTCCATGTACTTTATCATTTAGCTATAATAACCTGCCTGCATTCAGTGCGCTACCTGTGCTGTTCATAGTGCGTCCTGCGCTGATGAATGGCAGGAAAAGTCTAAGGCATATTGGTACGCCATAGACTTTTTCAAGGGTGCGGGCTCTGAGTGCCGCCTCTGGCACCCGTGCCGTAGGTCCACCTCCACTGGTGTAAGGGTGTCACCCCTTTGACAAGAAAAATTGTAACATCCAGTTGCCAATTTTTTCTTACATTTTTAAGGGGAATGAAAGAGGAATGACACAATTAAAAAAAAAAAAGATGCCCCAGAATTGTTATTTCATGGGGAACAGGCATGGCTTGAGAGATGAGAGGTCCTCTTTATTTAGTCACCATACTGGTAGCTGATTCACTTAGGGGGTCATTTATTAAGACCAGCGTTTTAGATGCCGGTCTTAATAAGCCCTTTAGCTGGCGGTGGATCCGCCGAAGTTAAATAGAGGCCGCGGCATCCACCACCGGTTTAAATGTAAGCCAGCTCCCTTGCTGGCTTAAAGGGGTTGTCCAGGCTTTTTCCGTTGATGACCTATCCTCAGGATATCAATATCAGATTGGAGAGAGTCCGACACCCGGTGCCCCCACCGTTCAGCTGTGTGAAGAAACGGCGCATTTGTCTCCCTTCTGTCTTCCTGTTCACTGCTACTGTGTTTGGCAAAGTAACAGTGAACAGGAAGAGAGAAGGGAGACGGCATGTGCGTACTGCAAGCGCTGTCTCCTCCTACAGCTCATCGGCAGGGGTGCTTGGTGTCGGACCCCCGGTAATCTGATATTGATGACCTATCCTGAGGATAGGTCATCAGTTTTAAAAGCCCGGACAACTCCATTAAATTTAGACCATTTTCTACATCTAAAACAGGTGTAGAAAATGATTAATGAGATGGGCCTGCCCCCTTCCCCGCCCACACCACTCTTACTTTTTTAGACCTGGCAGGAGTGGGGAAAATACGCTAATTGCGGCACAAATAACCGTCGCGCTGCAATCTGAGGCAGAAATACTCCTAATATAGGTATAAATGACCGCCTTATTCCTTGCTTTTTACACTGCTAAACGTTGTTATTGTAGGATGTACCCACGAAGGCATTTTCCTTTATGAAAAGTTCATAAGTAACTCCTACAAAGACTGTCTGTAGCCATACATGTTAAGAATGAGTATTTGTTGAAATCATTGTACTTGTACACCCTGCCTCCCCACTGCTGTCAGTCAGCGGCAGAGGGGCAGGCCGACCCAAAACCTCATGAGTATGAGGACCTCCAGTCTATGGGAGATTCCCTATGTTCCTATGGAGCACTGTCACAGGCATGGCTCTATAGGAACATTGCTGTGGCAGACCTCAGATCATTCAGAGATCCCTAGGCTGCCTCGATCTTGGTGCAGGGGAGTCGTTTGGTCTATGCCACCGCAGAGCACCCTGAATAGACCTCACAATTGTGTCAAACATCAGAAAGATGGGGCTATGGTGCCCGCTCAGCTCCTGAGTTGGTACCATCTTTAAAGTCGCAACCTCCGGCTCCTCCGTATATGTTCCTGCAACAGTCAGAAAGGGGTCAAAACACTTTGACCTATTTTTCTGAAACAGAAGTCAAGTAAAGTCGGTGAGGCAGATTCGAAACTTTTTTTAACTAAAAATTTCCTCCACTTTAATACAAAAAATCATAATCTTCGGGGAGGGGCATACTAAGCTTCACTATGGAGCCCCTATGAGCTCTATATATGCCACTGCTTAGATGTCCAGTCCTACTAAGTGACTGACAGCTATCGCTGTATAAATGTGCATACAAAGAGAGCTGTCAATCACTGAATAGGACTGCCCACTGGACTCCTGAGCCTAGAATGAACAGAGGCTTAAATGAATGAAATGCAAGTAAAACTGAATCTTTTCCTACAAACCTATATCAATCTGCTCAGCTTCTCCTGCTCTATAACATGCTGCCTAGAGACCGGACTACTTGTTCAATGTGACAGGTTACCTTTAAAGGGGTTCTCCGGGAATTAAGAAAATGAAAATACTTAAATATTACTTTATTATAAATATATTCCCAAATACCTTTCATTAGCTATAATGGTTCATTTTGTGTATGGAGCAATCATTAGGAGAAATAAAATGGCCGCCGTCCTATTAGTCCACACAGAACCTGTCCTGATCACACAGGACAAGTTACTTCACGACACTGAGGTAAAGAGCTGCCTCATCCTCCTCTCTGTTCTACCTGTCAAGTGTTATGATCCTGAATACAGTTTAATATGATCTTCAGATGAATCTCTGTAGGAATGGAGTTCATGAGGAGACATGAAGTACAGAGAGGAGGGTGGGGGTGTGGATAATGAGAAGCAGCTCTTGTATGCAGTCTCCATTACCATTTTCTGTCCTGTCCGTCCTCTCTGTAGGTCATGTCTCCTCATGAACTCCATTCCTACAGAATTTCAGCTGAAGATTTTATTAGCTGTATTAACTTGTCCTCCTGTGTAATTAGGACAGGTTTTGTGTGGACTAGTAGAATGGCGGCCATTTTGTTTCTCTTAATCATTGCTCCCTGGACAAAATGAGCCATTATAAATAATGAAAGCTATTTGGTAATATATTTATAATGAAGTAATATTTAAGTATTTTCATTTTCTTAATTCTCGGAGAACCCCTTTAAGTAGTTTAAAGAGGACCTGTCCCCTCTTCTTACATGTCTGTTTTAGTAACTACTTTCATTCCCTCCTGTAATAACAATTCAGGAACATGTATTCTTATGACTCTATGTTGTGCCATTCCTCTATTATTTCGACTAGAAGTTATGAATAAATTGCTGGCAGCTTGCAGAAAAGGTACAGGTGGGTGTTATCAGTTGGGGGGGGGGGGGGGGTTGGGGGTGTGTCCCTGACCAGTCTGAGGCCTCGTTCACATTTCCATTTTTCATTGACATGTGCTGTCCGTATTTTCTGTGGACAGAACGCGTACCCATTGATTTAAATGCGTCTGTTCTAGAGATGAGCGAGCATGCTCGGGTGAAATTTGCGTGCGCTTTTTCAAATCTGCACGCTAATTCATACTAATTTATAAAATGCGCACACATTAGTGTACCTACTAAAATATGCATATGAATTAGCATGCAGATTTGAAAAAGCGCACGCAAATTCCACCCGAGCATGCTCGCTCATCTCTAGTCTGTTCACATTTCAGTATTTTTTTACTGACCATGAATCAGTAAAAAAAATCACTGAGACATGCACTGCTTTGATCAGTAATGCGGAACAAGCATGCCCACTGAAATCTATGGGTCCGTGAAAATCACTGACACACATCCGTGTTGCGTCCGGTTTTCAATGAAGATAAATAGGAGATTCTTTGGAAATGAATTTTCAGCTGAGTGACTTACATGAATTACAAATGACATACGAATGGCAAAAACGGACACACGAACCAACCACGGACAGCTTCTCGGATGAAGCACATGACACTGACACGGAAATGTGAACGAGGCCTGACACCAGCATTACTGACTGATTGGACAGAGTCAGACACACCCACTACTGGTAACACCTAGCAGTACTGTTACTGCAAACTGCTGGCAATTTATTTGTAAACTTCTAGCAGGAATAATACAGGGACGGCACAACAGACAGTCATAAGAATAGACCTGTGGAATGCAAGTAGTTACTAAAACTGACATGTCGGAGAGGGGGCGGCTCCTCTTTCAGTCCAGATGACTATTTTTGTCTAGATCTTTAAAAATGTACAATTTAAACTTGACCTATTTAGTCAAAGAGATGGTTCTTAGCCAAAGCTAAATTTCTGTGTCATGATGAATTTCCCCCTTTTCCCGCTTTATCTTTCTCCGTGTTTATTGTTACCTTTCATGTCTGTGGATGTCGAACACGAGCCGCGTGTCCGGACGTAACTCAGGCATTTCAATTGAATTTTCTTCTATTAAATGCTTTGTCTACCTCTCCCATCCATTGCTACTCAATGCAGACATTGCACGGCCTTTGAAATTGGACACAGGTATCACTTTACATGATAGGGCTTATTTTCGATTAACTGTGGCTTTCTTTCCAATCAAAACAGCTCAGTTCAATTAAACCCCGATGACCCCTTTTAACCATTAGATCGTTTTCCATTTAGTGGAGGTTAGCAGAAGAGTCTTCTGAATGGGGCTGCCTAAGTGCTCATCCTAAAATTACAGTATTTGCTGAGTGCATTGTAATCAATGCAGCCGGCTACGTGAAATGGACCTGGTGTTTAATTATTTCTGCTCGTCTTTCAGTTTCAGCTTGTGGATTATTGACGTCAGCATCGGTTTTAAAAGCTCTGTCCCTTTAAAGCCTTCATATCTATTCAGTGAAGCAGATGCAATCGTTTTAGCCAATGCCCCCGAGGTTGAAACTTTTCAATAGTCTTGTACCTCTCGTGACATGACACAGGACGACAAGGGTTTCCCACGATGAAGGGTTTTTGAAAAAAAAAAAAATGAAGCCTCCGACAATTTTGATTTTGGTCAGTCATACAGTCATGAGGCAGAGATGTCTGCAGTGCGTATACGAGCAATTCCGGCTGATGTCAGAATAGGGAGAAAACTGGGCAGATAAAATCCCCAATACATGTTGTTCTACATAGATGTATATAGATTGATAGATGAAAGATGACAGATAAATAGACAGAGAGAGACAGACAGAGAGAAAAACAGAGAGAGAGAAAGACAGAGACAGAGAGACATAAGACAATAGACATAAGATAGATAGATAGATAGATAGATAGATAGATAGATAGATAGATAGATAAATAGATAGATAGATAGATATTCTCTTTATTATAATGGCGCCCCCTGGTGTTTAATCTGTAAAGTAATGTGGATGTCCACCTATTGAGTTCCATAGTTCAGGTTCCACCAGCCCTATCTATTATTACAGTATGAAACAGGCCAATTGAGCAAGCGATTGTCGGGAGGTAAGTGTTCCTTCCCGGCAATCGCCTGCTAGGTAGCGGAGGAGACCTCTGCTATTATATGCACCGATCTCCTCCGCAGCATGAAGCGTTTGCTCATTCATTGGGGAATTGGCGGAAGTATTACACTGCAAGATGATCGCTAACGAGTGGTCATATGATCATTAGCGATCATCTACCGAAAAACTGGCAGGTGTAATTCAGGCTTTGGGCTGAGTTTACACTTCAGTTATTTAGTCAGTTATTTCCATCAGTTATTGTGAGCCAAAACCAGGTTTGGGTCATAAACACAGAAACGGTGCAGATCTTTCCATTATACCTTATCCACGGTACTCGTGTTTTGCAGATCCGCAATTTGCGGACCGCAAAACACTTGCGGTCGTGTAAATGGACCCTAACTGATGGATATAACTGACCAAATAACCCATTCACTTCAATGGGGCCACAAAAGATGTAGACAGAACTCTGTGTGCTGTTCTCTTCCGTTGCTCTGTTCTTTGGCCTGGCAAAAATTATAGATCATGCTTTATTCGTGTCTGTTTTGCGGACAAGAATATGCATTTCTATAATGGACCGCCCGTTCCATTCCGCAAATTGCGGAAGGCACACAGGCGGCATCCGTGTTTTGCGGATCTGCAATTTGCGGACTGCAAAACGTGGCACGTTCATGTGCATGAGCCCTTACTGGGAGAGAGCTGCAGCAGAACAAACACGCCCCCTGATAAAGAACACGCCCGCCAAGTTGCCAAACTTAAGAGAATCTAACAGAGCACAGGGTGATGTCTGTGGCAAACTTGCATCAAAATCCGCATATAATGCATTTCTGTGCAAATATTTCTCTTTTTTTATGCTCCGTATGGATGTATCCTTCATTTAATCGGTCGTTATTATAAGAGCTCAGATAATTTCATACCTCCCAACCATCCCGAATCTGGTGGGACAGTCCCAGATTGCAGTGGCTATCCTGCTGTTCTGGTACTGGGGAGGTATGCCCAGCTTTTTACCAGCTGTCCCTGTGTCCATAGAAAGCAAAGACAGTTGCCATAATGAAGCAGAGTGCGGGCATTGTCTCCCTGCACCATCATTCCTCAGTCAGCCTCCTTCACAGGCCAGAGCAGCCAATGTCCTGCTGCTGCTAGGAACAAGGTAAGTATGTGCTGTTTATTTTTTTTACTTTCTGTGAGGGGACACAAAACTGGGCATATTACTGGTAGCACAATGTTGGCATATTACTGGGGAGCACAGCTGGGCATATTACTGGGGGCACAATGAGGGCATATTACTGGGAGCCCAGCTAGGCACATTACAAGGGGGCACAGCTGGGCATATTACTGGGGTCACAATGTGGGCATATTACTGGGGGGTACAGCTGGGCATATTACTTGGGGCACAAAACTGGGCATATTACTGAGGGCACAGCTGGGCATAATTCTGTGAGGGGCACAATGTGGGCATAAATACTGTGCGGTGACATGAAGGGGAAATAACTACTATGTGGGGGCATTACGAGGACTGGTTGGGATTAGGTATATAGTTATGTTTTGGGCGAAGTTAGAGGCGTGGCCTTTTTTCGGAAAAAAATTGCTGCAAAAATTTGGACACAATGTGTCCCTCTTTGTTCGTTTATAAAGTTGGGAGGTATCTGATTGGTTCAAAACACAAATGTTTCCTATTCCATTGGAATATACTGTAGTTGTCACCTGGAATCTAGAAGGCAGACATCATGAGGCCATCAGAGGAAGGGCATTAAATCTACAGAGTAAATAAAAGATAGAAATGGACTCACATTTGCTGTCGTATCACTGGCGAAATATTGGGTTTTTGAGAAATTAAACAAGATTAAAATGCCATGACACTTTTTTCCCTTGTGACATTTAAATGACCTTTAAATATTTGACCTTTCCATCTCTTCAGTGGAAACACATGCTGAGCTGTCACGCTGCTGCTAATCCCATCCAATAATATTTGTTTCTCATTTAGAGGTGATTAAATTGGCACGTAAATTAAATCGAATGAAATTTCAGCTATCCGAGTGTGAGTTCACAATTGACAATCGTACATGGAAAGTTATTAAAAATCAAATTTGCAGGGACCATATATGTGTGCGCAATATGAATCCTTTGATTATCATTGTGTGTATATAAATATAAAATATACAGTACATAAATATATAGAGAGCTGAAGTTTATGTAAAGCATTCCAAATCAGGTGTCACCGGATCGAGGTTAGAAGTAGTGTCTTTTCTTCTAGAAACAGCGCCACTCTTATCCATGGGCTATGTCTGGTATTGCAGCTTTGACCCATTCACTAGAGATGGGCTAGCAGGCATTCTCAACCTGTGGCCCTCCAGCATGCCTACACAGCCTACTGCTATCAGTCTACAGCAAGGCATGGTGGGAGTTATAGTTTTACAACAGCTGGAGGGCCGCAGGTTGGGCATCCCTGGGTTAGCCGATTCATAAGAATGGCACTGTTTTTAAAAATGGTGCTAACCCTGACCATGGGCAGTATGGTGGCTCAGTGGTTAGCACTGGTGTCTTGCAGCGATGTCGGATGTAGTAGAGTTAACACACATGCTTTCTGAGACGTGTTATCTAAACTAAATGCGTTAAGCAAACACCTTCAATTGCTTTTCAATGGCTTTTGTATCAAGATAACGCGATGAGTTAAGGGTTTGTGTGTTAAACCCGCTACATCTGTAGGTTTGAATCCAACCAAGGACAACATCTGCATGGAGTTTGTATGTTCTCCCCGTGTTTGTGTGGGTTTTCTCTGGTTTCCTCCCACACCAAAGACATACTAATAGGAAAATTAGATTGTAAGCCCCATTGGGAACAGCCCCATTGGGAACTATGCTCCGGCCCCATTCACTGTAATAGGGACGGGCCGCGGATCTGGCCGCAGCATGGCAACCCCTGCCGAGAGGCGGCCAGAACAAAAATACAACACGTATTTTCATTCCGCCCGCCTCTCGGCAGGGGTTGCCGTGCTACGACCGGATCCGCGGCCCGCCCCCATTACAGTGAATGGGGGCCGGAACTACGCTTCACCCACCGGAACAGCCTGCCGGAGCCCCGTGCCACAGGTGTGAAAATAGCCTTATTTGATCAGTTATTTCCATCAGTTATGATGATCAGTTATGATAAGGCCCCATTCATACGGTCGTGTGAATGGGGCCTTATCTATTCCGCAATATTGCGGAATAGATGCAGCCACATTCATCTCTATGGGAGTGGGGAGCCGCCGCACGGAGCTAGATCCATACAATATCCATGCAATAATGCGGACCCGCAATAATACGGTCGTGTGAATGGGGACTTATTGTGAGTCAAAACCCGTAGTGGAGGCAACACAGAGATCAGGTGTAACAGAAACATATTCACCTGTTCTGTATTTTTGACCCGCAACGGTTTTTGGTTCACAATAACTGATGTAAATAACTGAAGTGTAAACAGCCTTAGTAAACTCAGAGTGGTAGTGGCTCTGATGAGATGTTGTGTCATGGTCTATTCCCTCAGGCTGTTGCTGTCTGTTAAACTTAAAGGGGTATTCCCATCAGAGATAATGGGGGCATATCTCTAGGATATGCCCCCATTGTCTGATACTGTAGGTGCGGGTCCCCCTTCTGGGACCCACACGTACACCGAAAACACAGAGGGGAGAGCGGTGGCTGGAGGACCCGGGTTTAATGGGATCCAGCCACAGCCAAGCACTCTTCCCATACAACTGAATGGGAGCACACCGTGCTTGCACGGCTACCCTCTATTCATTTCTATGGGGCCAACGGAAATAACCAAGCTAGCGTTTGGCTATTTTTGCCGGCCCCATAGAAATGAATGGAGGGCGAATGCAAAATTTGTAGTATATCCAGCTGTAGTAAGTATTAAGTGCCGATTGTGGCACCAGATGAGGAGGTATGGTAATTGGCTAGGGCACATTAAGTGGCACTTACAGGCACTTATGGATATAGATGTCCACGGTGAGATGCAGTCCTGAAGTTAGACTGGCCTTAAAGAGGTCTAGATGATAGGTGTCTGAACCATAGTCCATCACCAGCAACAGGATCTGTAAAGCTGTGGTTTGGCTTTTCACTCGGCTGTCTAGGCACACTGAAGTTCTTTGAAAGCAGTGTTCTTGACTCTGGCAATTTTCCTTGAATGATAGTCATACTAGTCGTGACGTCACTGGAGTGCCGCTGCCTTCTCAAACAGATGATCGGCGGGGGTCCCGGGTGTCGGACCCAGCTGATCAGATGCTGATGATCTATCCTGAGGATAGATCATCAGTTTAAAAGAACTGCAGAGCCCCTTTAAGTTCCCTAAGAGCTCCGGCATGTGCTTCTGATCTGTTCTCCATCTAACTGGAAATCCCACTCCTTGCAGGACATCAGACCAGCCCATTCCTACTAAGAGGGGAGGAACAAGGCGATTAGCTCTGCTTCTGACAAACATTGGCAACCACTACCTCGCCTGCTGGAGTACATGGGCAGAAACATAACATAATATACAATATAACAATAATTACAGATACCCCTCGGTTTATGTCCCGTTTTGTGTCTTGGCAGTATAGTAATGTGTAGCGCCAAAAACCAGGGCAGTTCATCTGTTACTAGTGACCATCGTTTTGGAGCTTCTCTGCAGTCAGGAAAGTTCCTGTGCCTCGTACACTGCCATCACTATTCCTCCTTTCAAGAGTCATAGGATGGAAAACTTGAAACGTGAGCAGAGTGACCAAGTCAAGACGAACCTGAAGGTTTATGCTTTTTAGCATGTGTGCAATATTTTCTAGTCGATTGACTGTTGGATCATTAAATAGATGAGACTGGCTCAGCTTGTTCAGCAGTAAGGCTCCCACACTGCCGGGCCCTTTATAGAGGATCTGTCACCTGCCCTCATATGTCTGTTTTGGTAATGGTGACTTGCATTGCCCATGAAATAACAATTGTACATCTCTAGGGTGTGCTACTCCTCTATTACTCCTAATATTAAAACTTTATGAATAAATTGATTCTTTAGATGTTAACAATTACCAGGGGATGTTTCCCTGTAGAGTCTGGCACTATCCAATCAGTGCTGTTTTTGTCAAACAGGTGCAGGGACACCCCCACCCCCCATCCAACTGGTAACACCCAGTTGGACCTTTCATTATTGCAGACTGTTGGCAACTTATTCATAAACTCCTAGTAGGGTTACTAGAGGAGCAACACAGCATAAATTCATAAGAATAGATGCTCCAGAACTGTTATATGAAGAATGCACGTAGTAACTAAAACATGTATGTCAGGAGAGGGGACGTCTCCTCTTTACGCAGTTTTGCAGATTTAAAAATGTTTCTATAAAATCTGCACTGACAAAACAGGAATCCTGTCCACTGACAGGTGTGTGGCTATACACACAGAGAAGGATGTAATTACAGAATGCACACAGATAAACCTTTGTCTTGATTGAGTAGAATTAGTGATAAAGATAAATGGAGAATAGTCTGTGAATTCATAATCATGGTTCTGCCCTCTAGTGGCGAAGAACTGCTATAAATGACTCTTAGTATCCACCAAACTCTGGGAACACTTGCGTCATACCTATAATGCTTTCTTATCTAATATAAAAGAAGTAATAAGTGTTGAGCAGATTGAAGTCAAACGTATTTGACTTGGATCCGAATTTCAGGAAGAATTTGATTCGTCACGATGCCGAATTTCCTCACGCTTCGTGGTAACGTTTTATTTTTCCTGAAATGGCGGTAAAAAAAAACATATCTCATCCAGTTCCTCGAAGACAGTCCGTCGCAGCCATCTTGATTGAAGAAACCGAGCAAAATCTTAGCTAGTGTGACGATGTGATGACATCATCACATCCCCGTGCGCGGTTTCTTCAATCAAAATGGCCGCGAAGGCCTCTCCGTGAGCAAATGGATGAGGTATGTTTTTTTTTACCCTGATTAACCCCTGAAAGGCCTCAATTTTGGGGCTCATGCACACAGGCGCTGGTTGGCCGTTCGTGCATTGGCAACATCCGTGCGGATTCCATAGACGGATACAAACCCATTCATCTTGAATGGGTCCATAATCTGTCCGCACCGTGAAAAAATAGAAAATGTTCCTTTTTTTTGCGATGTGGAGGCACGGAGAGAAACCCCACAGAAGCTCTCCGTAGTGCTTCTGTGGGGTTCCTTGCCTCCGTTCTGCACCGGATCTTCTGGATTGCGGACCCATTCAAGTGAATGAGTCCGCATCCATGATGAGGTGAAAAAACGGCCGGGGCCCATATATTGCAGACCCGCTCTTTGTAGGCCGCAATTCGAGCCCAGGTGGCACACAGTCGTGGGCATGAGCCCCCAATGTCAGATGCCATGATCAGCGATGAACACTGTGGGGGTTCAATATTCTTTGGGGTTCCTGAACATGGCGCCTGCTACATACAATGGAAAGCAATTCGTGACAAAGTCATTTGTAATGAATCAAATTTCTTTGTGAAATTTGGCGAATCAAATTTTTGATACTTTTGCTCATCTCTCAAAGTAATATTTGGCCATGCCAGGAGCGGTAAAGGAAATGGTAAAAGGACGATGAGCGACATTCAGTGGGTTAATACGATTAATGTGAGAATGCAAGTCACCAATAATTTGGAACTAGACCTTCATGAATTTGTAATCTGAATATCACCTATGTACTTACCACCTCATTGATGCAAAATCATCCATTGTTTATAAACTGGTTTAAAACGATCTTCGGCTTGTAAGTCATTATCCTACAGATAGCGCCATAGTTTACTTTCAAACATTTGCCTATTGAGTCAGTGGTGGCCAGGTGTCTAGTACTGTCGCCCAACTAATGGCTTCTAATTTCGATAATGGAACGAAGTTTTGCAGTATAGGGAATGTGTCATCAGAAAATGACTTATTGTTTAAATAACGTTTTTATGTTAAACATATCTTCTTTGATTTTTTTGGTGATTTTTTAAAAAACTTTTCCACGATGTTTAAAAAAAATAATCCTAAAATCGTGTAATTCTCACACTGGCCACTAGGCTTAAAATATGTGAAGACTTCCCGGTCTTTGACAGCAGCCACCATGGGTCACAGACACAATGGACAGGAGGGGACCTCATTGACTTCTATAGGAGAGTTTTCTAGGCATGCTCTGTGACCTGTGCAGAGGTCAGGAGTGAGTAAATAATCTGTGATATCACCTATCGTAACTTTTACACTGGCTAGTAGGTCTAAAATATGTCAAGACTTCCTCTGATATCAGCCGCAATGGTCAGGAGAGGGCCTCATTGACTACTATGGGAGAGTTTTCTAGATTGCTCTGTGACCTGTACTGAGGTCAGGAGGGAGTAGTTAAGCTTTGATATCACTTATTGCGAACGGTGAATCTTGTATTGTATCTATACAGAGTTGATATCTGTCATTGTAATCCTGCCTATGATCATAATGCCTATTTTCCTACTGAAAAGTTACCTGTACAGAACAGAAAGCGATGACAAATTATTAGGCCTACAGGTCAGTGCGAAAATTGCACAATGTTAGGTTTGTTTGTTTTTAATATAGATAATGACATGGAAAATTAAAACAAAAATCACCAAAAATTCTAAAAAAAAATGTTGTTTTATATATTCCTTTAAAGTATGTGACCATATTCCAGTTGCCGCAAACAAGAATTGTCCCATTGAAATCTGAAGCTACATATTTTTTGTCCATTTGCATTGCAGTTTCTGTTTGCACAAAATGAAATCTGTAAGGCATCCCAGTAAATGCACAGAAATATGGAAACATAAGAGTAGTTTCAGTAATAGAATACATGATCGTCAAAATCTAGGCCAGTTTCTTTAAAGTCCATATTTACTGTATATACATTTACAACACCAGGTCTAGAGATGAGTGAAGTTCTTAAAAACTCGATTCGGCCGAATTTTACAACAAAAAATGGGTGCAATGACTGAGAATTATTAAAGCCTTTTAAGTGGTTGCTCATAAAAAAAAATTAAATTATACTGACCGCATCCATTTGAGTGTGAAGAGGCCTCCACGACCATTTTGTTTGAAGATCCAGCTTGAAATCTTGTGCGTCACGTGATGACATCATCACTTTGGCCGGCGTGGTGACGTCATACTGTACGTCACCGTGCAGGAGGTTTTGCAGGAGATTTTTACTGAAATTCGTATCAAAGTCCACTTCGTTAACTTTGATTTGCTCAATACTAACCAGGACCCTAAAACACAAAGCCTAGATAGCTGAAGAACACTACAGATATCGAAAGCTGGCCACATACCTTCAAATGCCTGTTTGGCCTACAGCTATTCCCCCTGACTCCCCAAACACACGGCCACTGAGCTATGCCAGTCATGCCCATTCCTCCTCCTTGACACAGTTATAGGGGGACAGGCACTGCGGTCCCTGATTCTAGTGTTTGGTGGACATCCCAGCGGTTGAGCCCCCTGCAATATGACATTTATAACCTATTCTGTAGAAAGGTGATAAATGTTTTCGTATGAAACAGTCATTTAAGAAAGTCCCATTTCTACAACAAAAGCATCTCATTTCAATCAACACTGAAGCAGCATCTTCAGGTTTCCCTACAGTATGACTTGACTGGTCATACCATAGTGACACTGACGCTAACTGTTGCCATCTGTGCCTGAAATATGCCTAATTTAGGCGTATTTCAGAATAGTAAATGACCCCCTCTATTTGTAAATATACAGACCTCTTCTAAATAATGATATAATTTTATTAATGAGCCCAATTAATGATTTACCCACCTTTTCATAAATCGATTGTACAGGCAAATATAAGAAATTTTGTAATATATCTTATCAGAGAGTTTATTCTAGAGTTATCAGATGTTTCATCCCCCCCACACCTTTACTGAACTAACTTTTACATGTCTGAGAAATCTGTCTTGTTAGAGCAAGAGGGGGTGCCTGCTTACTGAAGGATCAGATGACATCATCCCACAGAAGTCTATGGAGAGGGTAGGGGGAGGAGAAACAAGCAGAGAGAAACAGACATGGTTCAGCAGATTCAGCTAATAGTGTGTTATATCCCTTCCTAAAGCTTATTTCACATCACTACTCCTCAATACTTCTCTATAATGAGTGAGTGTTACAGAGTTAGGGCTCATGCACATGAACTTGTGCGGTCAGTGCCCATGCTGTGGACCGCAATTTGCGGTCCACAATGCACGGGCACTGACAGTGAGGCCGCCACATTCGGATCGCGGTGCCATTCACTTGAATGGTGTCCGCAATCCACACCCCACGGCCCGCACCGCAAAACAGTAGTGCATGCCTGTTCCAATCCGTGCCTCCGTTCCGCATCTCCGGGATTGAGGACCCATTCAAGCATCCGTGATGTGGGGTGCACACGGCCAGTGCCCATGTATTGCGGCACTGTACAGTATGCGGGCCACAATATGGCCACGGCCAGGCAACGGCCATGTGCATGAGCTCTTAGGAAGCAGAATTTACTGTCTCCATGTGAAATCTATGGGGAGACATGAAGTTCACCTAGTCAGTCCACTAGCTTAGGGAGAACGGAGAATTAAACAAGCTGCATGCAAAGGAGAAAACTGCTAAAATATGACAGACACAAGTCATAGGATAGTCAGTTATAGTGCTATCAGTACTTAAAGTCTAAAAGGCCTCCAGTTAGGGGAGTATTGTCTTTTTTTTTTGGGGGGGGGGGGTGTTGGTGGTCACATAAAAAATAGTATATATGCATTAGCACTTTTATTACTTTTACCTCTTATATTGTACCAATTACTTGAAATACTTCACTTTTTTTTGTATTGTTTTGCTTTTGTTTTTTGGGGGTGTGTGCACACATGTTTTTGGCACAAAAATCTACATCAATGTGTGATTCCAGACTGAAGCACATAAAAAAGCACAACATTTTTAAAAAGGGCTTACTAATCTTCTCGTCACATTTTTGTGACTTTTTAGACAAATGTTTTAGAAGTTTTTTGGCATTCTAACGTTTATCTCAATGTTTTTGTGATACATTTCCATACGTTTGAGTAGATCTGTCCATTTCCTTGTGTTTCATCCATTTCTTTCTTTAAGTGTTCTAACAACTGACAACAAAAGTCTATAAATTGTTTCTTATCTGCAGTGGAAGGTTTCAATCTACGCGCCCACATTTAAAAGTAATAGAGAAACGTATATGGTTCCCCTATCGCACTAATGGATGGAACGTACCTGGGGCCAGACTAGGAATGTAGGAATCAGACAGGGCCACTGATTGTTCCTGGAAAGAAAATCCACCACTTTCCACTGACGCATGAGGCTCAGGCAAGGGATCATTCTCTCAGATAGAGGCGTAACAATCTGATATCCTCTGCTGCAGGACACGGTGGAATGAAGAAAGTGAATTCAATACTTTGAATGTTCTCTAAATTGCTTTTGTTCTTTGAACACTTTTTTGACCTTTGTAAAAAAAAAATAATTACCCAAGAAAAGTGAAAAGTGAAAGCACTTTTTACCCATTTTATCATTTGGCACAACATCAAATTCTTCTTTTAGGATTTTTGAGTTTTTTTTTTTATAGGTATGATGTTTTATTTTGCATGGTTACATTTATAATTAAATCTATTCAAGCAGATGCAATAAAACATATTTTTCTAGTTGTTTTGCAGCTGTATCAGTATAAGGCCTCATGCACACGAACGTGTGCCGGCCGTGCCCGTGCTGCGGGACGCAAACTGCGGTCCGCAATGCACGGGCACTGACCGAGAGGCCACCGCATGCGGATCGTGGACCTATTCACTTAAATGGGGTCCGCGATCCGCTTCCACGGGTCCGCACCGCAAAAAAGTAGTGCTTGCGCTACTTTTTTGCGGTGCGGAGGCACGGCCAGAAACACCACGGAAGCACACCGTAGTGCTTCCGTGGTGTTCCGATCCGTGCCTCAGCTCCGCATCTCCCAGATGGCGAACCCATTGAAGTGAATGGGTCCGCGATCCGTGATGCGGGCTGCACACGGCCGGTGACCGTTTATTGCGGACCCGCCGTATGCGGCCCGCAGCACGGGCACAGCCGGCACATGTTCGTGTGCATGAGGCCTAAGGGTAGGTTCACACAACATTTTTTTATTTTTTGGCATTGATTTCACATTGGATTCAGTGCTGAAAACTACTTCGAATCTACACTGAAACCACCTCCCATTGTTTTCAGTGGGTGGCCATACCACAGTTTATGCAGCCAAGGATTTTTCCCATTCGGTTTTTACAGACCGCACACATCCATTCTTAGTGCAGTTGCCACATGGATCCCACAGTGAGGGCATGCGTAGAGTTTAGCTCCATTCAACAGAGCTAAACTGAGACTGGAACCGCACCACTCAAAATTAAAACCACTGTGGTTTCTGTCATGGGATACGCTGAAGATTTTGATGCTCTCAAAATCCGTCATGTGAACCTACCCTAGAGCTACGTTCACAAGCAAAATACATGGCAGAAAAATCAGTGGCAGTTCAGCACAGTAATCAGAAGCTGAAAACAGGTCTTTTTGGGGTCATAAATGCTGTCAAATACCCCAATTACCCTCCACCTCCAATTATCAATATATTTCACCCCTTCCCTATTGATTTCAAGGGAAATTGGAAACCAGCCACAAAAACCCTTCAAAGAAACATGCTACTTCTGAACCATTTTTAAAAAAACAGCTTCATAAAAATACACACCACTAGGCGCCAATGTGGCATCAAAAAGTTTCAAATGTATTTGCCAAGCCATGTCTGTGCAAGAAGTTGTATCTTTTTGTGAATTTACGCTGCTTTCACAACCTTTGAAAAATGGGTGAGAAAGAGGGTGCGGTTAGCAATATCAGACTAGTTTCACACTAGCATTTCTCTTATCCATCCGGCTGTCCGTCTGGCTCCATTAACTATAATGAGGACTGGCGGAGATTCGGACGCAACCTGGAAAATATGCCAAGAATTGGCCGGACAGATACCACTATGTGCAGAGTGGCACAACAGCATTATGTTACTGCATTAGAAGGTTTACATGGCATTGGGATCCCTAGCAATTACCTGTAACCAGTGGGTAAATTAAAAAGCCAGTGTTTAATATCCCTACAGAACCACCACAGGAGGAATTTAGTATTACATTGTTCCCATTGAAAGCAATGTAATGCACACATATGATGGGTCCTCCAGGGAGCAATACTCTTTGCAGACACTCTCTACTAGTTAATTACTAGGTCCTAAATGAGGGACCCCATTTGTTAACCAAGAATCCTTTTTTAGGGTGTAACTAGCTGAAGAACCCGGCTTCGCCCGGGTATATTTAATCTATTTCACTTAATGTTTGTGTGTGTCGTTAAAAGATAACAAGAGTGACCTCTACAGTGCCCGCCCCTTTAACAGTGACCTCCAAAGCAGCCGGCCCCTTAACAGAAACATCCACAGCGCCCTCACCTTTAACTGTGACCTCCACAGCAGCTAGGGTGGCCGCTGTCTTCAGCCCAGAAAGCTGGACCTCACCGGCCATTCCCCCAAACGTGAAGCAGCGCCCCTGGTCCCCATGAAGCCACACCACTAAACATGAGGCCATGCCCCCTGGCTATGCGAAGACACGGAGGAGAAGCTGTCTGAGCGTGAGCGACTGAAAGGGTGGACATCCCTACGTCCGTCCAGGCACTGCGCCGGACAGAGAACAGGGAGCCAGAAAACTGGACTGTCCAGCCTAAAGCCGGGCATCTGGCCAACCTAACATCAGCCTGCCCCTAGAGTGGCCAGAGGTCCGGTTTTAGGCTGGACAGTCTGGCTTTCAGACTCCCTGTCCACTATCCGGCGCAGTACCTGGACAGACACAGGGAGGTCCACCCTTTAAGTAGCTCACGCTCAGACAGCTTCTCTTCTGTGTCTTCATGGAACCAATGGGCATGGCCTTGTGTTCAGGGGTGTGGCTTCATGGGGACCGGTGGCACAGCTTCACGTTAGGGGAAGGCTGGACATTCTGGCTTTCAGACTCCCTGTCCTCTGTCAGGGGCAGGGCCTGGATGGGCACAGGGGGCGTGACCTTGTGTTTAGGGGTGTGGCTTCATGGGGACCGGTGGCACGGCTTCACGTTGGGGGAAAGCTGGACATTGTGGCTTTCAGACTCCCTGTCCTCTGTCATGTGCAGAGCCTGGATGAACACAAGGATGTCTTTTTGAAAAGCTCACTCTCAGACAGCAGCACTGTGCAGTCTGAGTATGAGCTGCAGGGAGAAATTCACCATCCTCCCTCCCCTGCAGCTGACAGAAGTTGATTTTTACCTTCATTTTTTCAATCCCGGTCAGATGCGGAGTGGCCTGACTGAGTCGGGGGCGTGGCTTAGTGGGACCTGGGGGTGGGGCTTTTAAGTCCTTCTTTTGAGGGTGGCCTGAATTACAGGTCAATGCCATAGTAATTTAAGAGGAAACACAGTGGGTAGCAGTTGAAGAAAACATCTTTTATCACTACTGAACGGTAAATATGTGAAATTTACATTATATGATTGATGATGAGTTAGTCTAAAACATAAGTTATATTTATTTAACCGGAATACTACTTTAACAATGTCATCCACAGCGCTCTGCCCCTTTAAAGCAGACCTACAACAGTGAACTGGCTAGGTTGTTATGGAAACCTGGTGTGTGGAGACTAACTGCCTGTGAGCTTCTATTGGCTGATAAGTGTCATGTGACCAGGCTTCTGGCTAATGCATTTTTTGGGAATATCTCAGGAAAGGAACACCCTGGAGAGCTGAGACTCGTTCTAAAACCTTCCCGGACACCTGATGTACCCGTGTGCCAATTTTGTGATTGTAGCTGCAACGGTGCGGATTCCTTTAGCGGACATACACACACACATACCCCACACACACACAAACACACTCAGCTTTATATATTAGATAGGAGACCTATGCCTATATAGTGTTATTTTTAACAGTTCTGTTTAAAAGTACCCACGGACAATGCACACCATCAACATCTGATATTCCGATCATCTCTTTTTGCTGCCACATCAGAGGTCCGAGCCCCACTTTCTGTTTCCTATACACTTACTAATTGAAATCACATCAAACAAGGAAGTTGCAGTCATCTTACTCCTGCCCAAGACGTCTTTCCAGAGGAGTCTTTCCACATCAGAAGATCACACAATACCGTTCAACAGCTCATTAATTCTCTTCTCTTGACTGAGATCTTGACAAGGAGAAAGCTTTAAAAGTGATCGACCCGATACAGCACTTGTGTTATATGTCAATAGACAACATCTGTTTCCAGCTTCCGCGCTATTAAATTGACAGTTTTTTACGTGTAAAATTCCTTTTATTTCTCCAGCTTCCTGCTATGGTAACATATTTATTCCACCAAGCTTAATTCACTTTTTTTTTTTCAACTTGATTAATTAAATGTTCATCTAGAAGTCCCGTCGGGGAAGGAGGACTACTCATACTTTGAAAAGCAACTTCTTATTAAATATACATTTGCTGAAATGGAGCAAAAATATATACATGATATGTAGAGTTAAGAAACTAACCCCTTAACAACCATACTGAACTTTTCTATCAGAAGGGGTGTGTAGCCACCTCTGTCTTCTCAATCACTATGTATAAAGAGGTTAATATATAAGTACATTATAAGGCTTCTTTCACACTTGTGACCCGGAGTTCCAGCCAGAAGGTCCGGCAGAAAATTTTTGGTATCACCCAGAAAAAGAACACTGATTGCAGCAGTCTTTGTCTGGCCGATTCTCAGTATACTTGCCGTTTAGAGGCCAGATCTCGGCCAATCCCCAGTGGGAGTTCCTGCACTGCCAGAGTTCCTTGCAGCAAGTGTGAAACTAGTCTAAAATATGTTAGATTGGCTCACCAGCAGAAGGCAACCACTT
>ONZH01022686.1:0-53583 GCA_900303285.1 Rhinella marina
ATAAGTGTCCCCCAGAAACACTCCCCTGAGGTAGATGGTCCTACTGTAATATCATATTACAGAACCCATGTTACAATAAGTGTCCCCAGAAACACTCCCCTGTGGTAGATGGCCCCACTCTACTGTCATATTACAGGACACCCCCCCCAGTAACCTGGTGTGCACTACAATAACTGCCCCCCAGAAACACTCCCTGTGGTAGATGGCCCCACTCTACTGTCATATTACAGGACACCCCCCCCAGTAACCTGGTGCACTACAATAACTGTCCCCCAGAAACACTCCCCTGAGGTAGATGGTCCTACTGTAATATCATGTTACAGAACACATGTTACAATAAGTGTCCCCCAGAAACACTCCCCTGAGGTAGATGGCCCCTCTCTAGTGTCATATTACAGGACCCCCCCCCTCCTAGTAACCTGGTGTGCACTACAATAAGTGTCCCCCAGAAACACTCCCCTGAGGTAGATGGTCCTACTGTAATATCATGTTACAGAACCCATGTTACAATAAGTGTCCCCCAGAAACACTCCCCTGAGGTAGATGGCCCACTTCTACTGTCATTAAGGACCATTCCCCCTTCTAGTAACCTGGTGTGCACTACAATAAGTGTCCCCCAGAAACACTCCCCTGAGGTAGATGGTCCTAACTGTAATATCATGTTACAGAACCCATGTTACAATTAGTGTCCCCAGAAACACTCCCCTGAGGTAGATGGCCCCTCTCTAGTGTCATATTACAGGACCACCCCCCCCTCCTAGTAACCTGGTGTGCACTACAATAAGTGTCCCCCAGAAACACTTCCCTGAGGTAGATGTCTAGTGTCATATTACAGGAGTTCCCTCTAGTAACCTGGTGTGCACTACAATAAGTGTCCCCCAGAAAACACTCCCCTGAGGTAGATGTCTAGTGTCATATTACAGGAGTTCCCTTCTAGTAACCTGGTGTGCACTACAATAAGTGTCCCCCAGAAACACTCCCCTGAGGTAGATGGTCCTACTGTAATATCATGTTACAGAACCCATGTTACAATAAGTGTCCCCCAGAAACACTCCCCTGAGGTAGATGGCCCCTCTCTAGTGTCATATTACAGGACCACCCCGGTGTGCACTTACAATAAGTGTCCCCCAGAAACACTCCCCTGAGGTAGATGGTCCTACTATAATATCATGTTACAGAACCCATATTACAATAAGTGTCCCCCAGAAACACTCCCCTGAGGTAGATGGCCCCTCTCTAGTGTCATATTACAGGACCACCCCCCTCCTAGTAACCTGGTGTGCACTACAATAAGTGTCCCCCAGAAACACTCCCCTGAGGTAGATGTCTAGTGTCATATTACAGGAGTTCCCTTCTAGTAACCTGGTGTGCACTACAATAAGTGTCCCCCAGAAACAATCCCCTGAGGTAGATGTCTAGTGTCATATTACAGGAGTTCCCTTCTAGTAACGTGGTGTGCACTATAATAAGGGAGTTAAGACAAGTCTCCCAGGCCGCCATCTTTCAGACTGCTCCCGATGACCCCTTCTCCCTCACTATTACCCCTTAGTTTCCTTATTATTTTTTCAAAGATTTTTCTTCCTTTACACTTCTTTCCCCCCCCAGTTTAAAAGTAAGCCCCTCCCCTTCCCATCATGTGACTGCTGTCCTCCACCCCTGCAGGTACAGGTCCCTCCTAGTAGTCACCACAGGTCAGGCAGGACAGGATCCCGGAGCTCAGTCCTAATCGGCAACGAGACATTTCTCTATCACTGGCGGCCAGTACTGGTCAGGTCTGGAGGAGCAGTCATCACTCCACCAGTCTATACGCCGCCCGCTGCCGCTCTCTGTGCGCCTCCTTCACTGCTGGACCTGTTCAGACTGAGGCTCAATATTGTACTGACCACCATACAGTCCCATGTAAATATTACATCTACACATAGACTGCCAGGGGCGGACTGGGAACTTAAAATGGCCCTGGAAAAAATACTAAAAGTGGCCCCGTTTTGTAGTTGGGTCCAAATTGATGGAAGGCAGAGCCAGTAATACTATATTGTTGAACATTACACCATCCCAACAGAGCCAAATACCACAGTCCATCACAAAATACTGCCAGCAGCACAAAATAGATCCAAAAACTCCACTTGGCCGGCCCCCTGAGCATCGGCCCACCGGGAAATTTCCCTGTAAGGTCTATGGCCAATCCGCCCCTGTAGACTGCAGTCACTGGTATCAGTCACCACAGGAGCTGACAATCTAATCCTGTACAAGTAGGGGAGCTTCACACTATGTTTTTGAGGCAGATTTTCCTTCAGGTTTGGATCGTGCAGGAAGAAGTAGAAATCCTTCCTTTATATTTCAGAGTTCTAACTTTTTCTAAAAAAAAAAAAAAACCTGCACAAAAATCTGCCTCAAAACGTTCTTTAAAAACCTGAGTTTGAACCTACCCTAACACTGACATGTATTGTTCTGCATCACTCCCCTCCCTCCAGTCTTCTCTCACATACAGTCCCATGTAAATAACATCACTCCCTCCAGTCTTCTCTCACATACAGTCCATGTAAATAAACATTCACTCCCTCCCTTCAGTCTTCTCTCACATACAGTCCCATGTAAATAACATCACTCCCTCCCTTCAGTCTTCTCTCACATACAGTCCCATGTAAATAATATCTCTCTCCTCGCCTCCAGTCTTCTCTCACATACAGTCCCATGTTAAATAATATCTCTCTCCTCCCTCCAGTCTTCTCTCACATACAGTCCCATGTAAATACATCACTCCCTCCCTCCAGTCTTCTCACATACAGTCCCATGTAAATAACATCACTCCCTCCCTCCAGTCTTCTCTACATACAGTCCCATGTAAATAACATCACTCCCTCCCTCCAGTCTTCTCTCACATACAGTCCCATGTAAATAACATCACTCCCTCCCTCCAGTCCTTCTCTCACATACAGTCCTATGTAAATAACATCACTCCCCTCCCTCCACTCTTCTTCTCACATACAGTCCCATGTAAATAACATCACTCCCTCCCTCCAATCTTCTCTCATACAGTCCCATGTAAATAACATCACTCCCCCTCCAGTCTTCTCTCACATACAGTCCTATGTAAATAAGAACTCCCTCCCTCCAGTCTTCTCTCACATACAGCCCCATGTAAATAGCATCACTCCCTCCAGTCTTCTCTCACATACAGTCCCATGTAAATAACATCACTCCCTCCCTCCAGTCTTCTCTCACATACAGCCCCATGTAAATAACATCACTCCCTCCAGTCTTCTCTCACATACAGTCCCATGTAAATAACATCACTCCCTCCCTCCAGTCTTCTCTCACATACAGTCCCATGTAAATAACATCACTCCCTCCTCCAGTCTTCTCTCACATACAGTCCCATGTAAATAACATCACTACCTCCCTCCAGTCTTCTCTCACATACAGTCCTATGTAAATAACATATCTCCCTCCCTCCAGTCTTCTCTCACATACAGTCCCATGTAAATAACATCACTACCTCTCTTCAGTCTTCTCTCACATACAGTCCCATGTAAATAATATCTCCCTCCCTCCAGTCTTCTCTCACATACAGTCCCATGTAAATAACATCACTACCTCTCTTCAGTCTTTTCTCACATACAGTCCCATGTAAATAACCTCCAGCACTCCAGCTGTGGTAAAACTAAAACTCCCAAGCTGTAAACTTGCTTGGCTGATCTCAGGACTCCATAGATATGAATGGAGCATGCTGGGAGTTGTAGTTTCACCACAGCTGGAGTGCCTGGAGGTTAGCAGTCACTCTTCTTTTCACCACGCCTATGTCAGAGTCACATGACCTAAACCTCAGGGCAGCCCATACATTCTAGACATTACCCAGTATAATAACACAGCTGCTGCTTCCTGGGAGACTCCACCCCTTCAAGAGACATCACACCTTCCAGGGTCACATGACCAGTAGGTAATGAGAGGGAGGTCCCACCCCTTCCAGTGACATCACACCTTCCAGTGTCACATGACCAGTGTGTAGAGAGCAGGAGGAGGTGTGTGAAGTAGAGAGGATGCTGGACAGGAAGAGTAAAGGGTAAGTTAAAGGAGACCCTGTCCTGTCTCCTGGACATGTGACTACAACCCCCATCATGCTGCAGGATGAGCACTGACTGGAGCTCCTAGCTGTGGATGTGGAACCTGGCAGTAGTGGAGGAGAGGACCCGAAGCAGACAGTAGGTGACCGGGGGATCATACCGGGGAGGAGAGAGGATCTGTGAGCGAGGGGCTATAGGTACTGGACCAGTGCTGGGGCAGGAGGACATGGTGAGGGGCCTGTAGCCAGCAATGCCATAGAAAGGGCCCGGTGAGGTTACCAGAACAGTCCTCCAGTAGATGTGCTGCACGGGGGTGGAAGCAGGAGAAGAGAGACAGGAAAAGTGCAGGAAGCGGCCACAATACTGAGGTCTGCGGAGTCCCCGAGGAGAGCTGGAGAATGGGAGGGGTGATGCTTTACCAATGTAACCGTGTGCCACCTGGTTCTCAGAGCGATGTCACAGGTCTGGCAGCCGGGTCCTCATATGGAGAGGGAACGTTCTGTGTTAGTGGCCGGACGGCCGAGGGCTTTACTGTATTTCTGTTTTATTTGACAGTGTGAATAATGCCCTGTTTTGCACTTTAACCTGCTGTATCCCTGTCTCACTACATTGCTACCACCTGCCGACTACAGCTTATGCCTACCACATATGGGCACACACGTGGTGAAGGTTCTGGCTCACTGTGGCATTGAAGCAACAAACCGCCGGAACTGGTGAAGCAGCAGAAAGTGCCGGCGAGGCAGTGAGAGACCACCCATGTGCCGGCC
Source organism: Rhinella marina (assembly GCA_900303285.1). NCBI lineage: Eukaryota > Metazoa > Chordata > Amphibia > Anura > Bufonidae > Rhinella > Rhinella marina. Next base: position 4,829 of record ONZH01022686.1, read on the forward strand.
GAGCAGATGTCACAGGCTGTACAGGAGGTCAAACAGGTCCCTTGATCTCAGCGTGGATGAGCTGTTTGGGTCCTGGGTGGACGCCGCTCTCAGGATTTCACCTCTTAGATGCCATGGTCACAAACAATTGACCACAGAGGGGTTAAATGTCCATGATCGCTTCTATTCTCGATCACAGACAATGCTTACAGGCGTCTACAGTGTAAAAGAGCAGGCCCCCGGCAGCTATGGTGCGTACACCCACCATACATATACAAGATGACTAAGAGAGAGGTGCTGGTGTTTCGGAGACTCTCCCGCTCCGGGTCCTCACTTGGTTTATGCTCTATTTGCAGAGAGGAACGAGACCCATTTGGTTGTTTTCTCTCTCTTTTTACCATATTTGCATTGGTGCCGAAAAAAAGGGGGGCGAGCAAGATGGGAAAGAAAGAAGGAGAACTGGGGCGAAAAGGAAAGAGACAAACGGAGGAGAAAATGAATGGAAAGGAAGAACCAAATGAGGAAATCTAGGAGAAAATAATAATAATAAAAAGTATATATGAATAAAACAAAGAGAGAGAACTGAAGAGAGAGGGAAGGAGAAAAGGAATAATAGGAAAGGGGAAAATAGAGGAAGTGAGCAAAGTCTTAGAAGAGAGAAAAGAGGAACATGGAAGAGGGTGAAGGGGGAGGGGAAGGAAGGAAAATGCAAAGACAGAGAAAGGAAAGGAAATGGAGAAAAGATTCTAGACTGGGGATAAAGATTGGAGATATGTTCTATTATCCAATACCAGCGCCTGATAGGAGCCCAGAAAAAAAGAGATTAGAGTCCTATAGGACGAAAAGAAGATTCTAAATGTAAACAGCAAATCTCTACATATCATATATAGTGTAAAGCAACATCACTAGAGAGCAGGGATGGAAGTCATAACTGAAGGAACAATGGGCAATGACCTATTGATGTCTCATAAATGTCTCGGGTGGAAACACCTCTTTCCTCTCTAAATCCTGTGAGTTTTTTTCTTTCTGGCCTCGAATCTGAATTAGTTAATTTTACAGGCGCTGGGTATAGAGGAAACCGGCCTCACATCCAGGACTCTCACAGATAAAGTCTTCGTAAGATGATGGTCCTTACCAGAAATTCTCTAACAAGGATGGAGAAGGACAGAAGCCACGCGGCTACAAGGATATTAGACCTCGCCCTGGAGATCATCTCCTTGATAACTGGAGAGGTGAGAGTCTCACCTGACATCACTCTTATCTCTAGTAATAAACCAGGGAAATGTCTGGAAAGGTGAAGGCTTCTTAGAACCTCTGTAGTGATCGGCGTCTCCTCATACACAGGATTACACAGTAGTGAAGAAGTCGTCTGGTGAGTGTGTGACACCTCGTGTGTCAGGAGGACGGAGCAGGACCCAGAGCCCCATCACCGAGCCTCCACCTCATTCACTGATACAGGAGCAGAAGATCCTAGAACTTACCACCAGGATCACTGACCTGCTGAGCGGAGAGGTGAGCGCTGCTGGGAATGCTGGGACATTATACAATAACACCAAGGGAGGGGTCTGGTAATGACTGTGTCCTTGTGTTGTCAGGTTCCTGTAAGGTGTCAGGATGTCGCTGTCTATTTCTCCATGGAGGAGTGGGAGTATTTAGAAGGACACAAGGATCTGTACAAGGAGGTCATGATGGAGAATCACCAGCCCCTCACATCACCGGGTAAGAGGAGACCTTCCTGATTAGTGTAAAGTAGAATTTGCTTAGCTGCCCATAGCAACCAATCAGATTTCTACTTTCATTTTCCAAAGGAGCTGTGAAAAATGAAAGATGGAATCTGATTGGTTGCTATGGGCAACTAAGCCAGTTCTACTTTACACCAGTTTGATAAATTTCCCTCAATGTATTCAGTCACTTTTTGTATTTCCTATAGAAGGATCCAGTCACAGAAACCCACCAGAGAGATGTCCCAGTCCTCTGTGTCCTCAGGACTGTCCAGAGGAGAAGCCGAATGTCCTACTGGATCATCAGGACGTCATGATGGAGAATCACCAGCCCCTCACATCACCGGGTAAGAGGAGACCTTCCTGATTATAGAGGAGAGTCCAGGTTTAGGGGTCACCTAGACTCACCCCTCATCTGATCATCACATATAGACAATGTATTCAGTCACTGTGTATATTTCCTATAGATGGATCCAGTCAGAGAAATCCACCAGAGAGATCTCCCAGTCCCCAGGACTGTCCAGAGGAGAAGCAGAATGTCCTACTGGATCATCAAGTAGGTGAAGCTGAGATTCCTGTAGATCCTCCATAGACTGATGTAATGGAGCTCTCTCCTCCAGTAGCGGTGGACGCTCTATGTCAGGGGGCACAACCTCCTCTTTTGGTCTGAGGGCCGCCCTGTCACATTGCCGTATTTCAGTCTATCGGAGATGGTTTCCATCGTCCTATTGCACAGGTGGATCCCTCATTCAGTTCTATTGATTATCGGCAGCACATTCCTGATCACACGGGGAGATGTGCTGACGATAATTGTACGTCTTTCATCCTGATAAAATATGCAAATCAGCCGACAAACGAGTGATTCCATGTTTATCGGCTGATTACACAGGCCAGACATCAGGAGTGATGGCTCCTATGGACACTTGTTCCCAGTAACTGGCCGAATATTGTGCCGTTCTAGCATGGTCCCTGAATGAGTAGATTTATACTGACCCGCTCCCCCCCCGCTCCGGTCCTCCATTCCGCCCCCGCTGTCTCCATCTTCCGGTCCTTTGTGCTGTTTACATACAGCTGGCTGTGGACATGGTCACATGCTTCACTCCAGCCAATGACTGTCTTCAGCAGTGATGCGGTCAATGCTAAAGCCAATCATTGGCTGGAGGGGAGCATGTGACCATGTCCATGCACCGCCAGGTGTAAACAGCAAAGGGCCCAGAAGATGGAGGCGGCGTGGAGGACTGGAGCAGCAGGGAGGAGGTAAGTAGGAGTTATGTACAACAAGAGGCATTGACTGAGGAGTTATGGACGTAATCTTACGGTACTTTTACATGAAGCGATGACCGGTACGATTGAGCGACGAACGAGTTGTTTATGTCAACAATGACCCTTTAACCCTTAGGATACCGGGGTTTTTTTCGTTTTTGCGTTCTCATTTTCTTCCTTGAGCCATAACTTTTTATATTTCCGTTCATCCAGCTGTATCAGGACTTATTTTTTGCGGGACAAGATGTACTTTCTAAAGCCACCATTTATTATAGCATACAATGTAGAGGGAAGCGGTAAAAAAAATAATTCCAAATGCGATGAAATTAGAAAAAAAAATCTCAATTCCTCCACTGTTTTATGGGTTTTGTTCGCACGGCATTCAGTTTGCGGCAAAACTGACCTGCGCCCTTCATTCTCTGGGTCAGTACGATTACAACAGTACCACATATGTACAGGTTTTTTTTACATCACCATATTCTGACCCCCATAATTTTTTTATAGTTATATCTACGGAGCTGTGCGGGGGCTCATTTTTTATGTTACAATGAAAAAATGGCAAATCGGCCATTTTGACCCTTTTTTCCGTTACACCATTCGCCATACTGGAAAAATATTTTTATATTTTACTAGTAGGGATGTTTTCGGTCAAGGTGATACCCATAATGTTTGTGTTTTTTTGTTATTTAGCTATTTATATTTTTATTATACGGAAATTTTTATATTTTTTTATATAATTTTTTTTGTAATGATTTTGAATCTCATATATGAGCATATAAATACATTTTTTATTTATTTTTTTTTAATTGTGAACAATTATGGATTTCTAAACTAGACTTATTACTGAGAATTGCTCATTTCTTATGTTGTCCTGCAACCTGGTGGCCAAAATAAGAATTGCAGTTTCAATGTTCTTAGCCTCTTCAGTGAGGCTGAGCACATTGAAACCGATTACCGGTATCCCCACTGGCTGCAGGATATGCCGATAACACTCTTGCACTTCCGGGTTTTTGAACATTTAGATGCCGAGATCAACATCTAAAGGCGTTAATTACCGCGGTAGTTAGCCGCAGGTCTCTGCTGTTTGAAACGGCAGAGACTTACCGGCCATGACGCCTGCTGCACGTGTGATTATGTCGGCGCTGGTAGACTGGTGCATTTACACAAACGTAATTGTAATCGTGCAGTGAATGATTCCTATTTACACGTATGAAATCTTTTACGTCCAACGAGGATATTTGTGCAGACACAAACCATCGAACCGTGAAATCTTCCAACCAGGGGCGCACCAACAATGAGGCCAGGTGAGGCGATCGCCTCAGGCAGCACCAGGTAGGGGAAAGAGGGGGGCAGAGGAAGGGCCATGAACTGAAGGGAAGGGGTTAGGTTAAGAAATTGTCATTGGGGAGGGAGGGCGCCGTTTCAGTTTATGCCTCAGGCAGCAGAAAGGCTCGGTGCACCCCTGCTTCCGACTGTCCTTCATTGCTTTCTCACTCCTCGATAATCTTGCAGATTCGCTCAATTTAAGTATAATCTACACGAGAATCGCCTCCTGTAAAGGGAACATTACTGCTTTACTGATCTCTAGTGCAGCCTCATCTGGAATGTGCAGTTCTGGGGGCCACAGACGTCTAAGGAGGGACATGATATATCTGTAGAATATAAGAATGTGATAAATACGCTGAGCAGCTTCATTTTCTCACGTCCTTCATGTGTGATCCTTGCAGGAAAGTGATGGAAGTGGAAGGACGAGTGTCCTGGAGAACCCCACATCAGTGTCAGTGACTGGTAAGAGCCTTTCATACATCCTGGGTTTTCTTCTGCCCTTATACATTGCAGACTGAGGTTACAGGAACCTTCTCCCTCCTCTGATGGAGGAGATGTATATGGAGTAGATCCCGGCTGATCGTTCCTGAGTTCCTCGTCCAGTGAGTTGGATCAGTGATGTCCACATGTTTTACTATGAGGCTCGGAGGAATATAATTTCATATTTTCTCTTCTCGGCCATTTCAGGCTGGAGATATATGGACTGTACATGTCTGTATTAAAGAAGAACTCCCGCAAAAATTTTATTCTCTGACCTGTTAGAAATGTACATGATATAATCTGTAGTGATTGTCATCTTCTTATCAGGGACTGTTTCTGTGAGTAAAAACCTCTCTTCTTATTGTAGCTGGGTCATGTGACCAACTCCCTGACCTCCAACTGACCCAGGACAGGAAGCCAGTCACTGCTTTATTCATTCCCATGGGAGCCTCACTTTCAGTCTCATAGAAATACATAGAGAATTAGACTTCCTGTCCACACATAAGTCTATGTGAGAGTTGGTGGGTCTAATTGCTGGTCACATGACACAGATAAGAAACTTCAGGATTATATAAGTCAAAAATTCAGACACTGGTAAGAAAATGACATTCACTACAGATTATATCATGTACATTTCTAGCAGGACATGGAATAAAATTTTTGTCGGGAGTTCTTCTTTAATGGGGTAACTCATATGAAGTCCAGAAAACATGTCTTCCTTGTGTTCCTCATTATTACTATCATGGTCAATAAGTCATTTACAGTCACAACGTCCATCATATTCCTTGTCACTGGTAAAATGTGATAGGAATAGATAAGAAATGCCTACAATTACTGGAGGGAAATAAAGAGTCAGAGGGAGGATGACATGATCCCATAAGAGAGAGTCTTTCCCATATGAACTTTCATTGTAAATCAAAGGTTCTCAACCTGTGGCATTTGGAACCCAATATTGTCTAAAGACTAGTATATGAAGTCCATGTACTCGTTTCTAGGCAGCATTGGATCCATGTACCAGTCTCTAGGGAGCAATGGGTGCATGTACCAGTACCTGGGCAGTATTTGGGTCCATGTACCAGTCTCAAGACTAGTGCCAGTCTTCAGGGAGTAATTACCCAGTCCTCATGCTATGCATTGATTAGACTGTACAGTTATCACCATACTTTAGGGGATACATTGATATTCTATCTTTCAGTAGAGGACACCTGGTTTAGTGATATTGTACAATGTGAAGGCTGAGGAATAGAAACACGAGGGGTCGGTTACAGGTTTCTTGCACTGTCCTCATGTGGGTTAGGATTAGGTTACAGGTGGTCTGTCTGTAGAGGGGAGGTTTCTGATGGATGGTAGATTGTGGTAGAGACTTCCAGAGGATGGGATAAGCCCAGGTGAAGGAGGGGAGGATGTTAAGAGGTAAAGTAGAGGAGCTCAAGGGCAGAAGTTATAATGGAGGAGCCGAGCTGCAGTGAGGTTTGTAGGAATGAAGAGGGTGAATTAAATTTGGTCGGTAATTGGTAGAAGTGAAGGAGATGACAAAGGGAAGCCGAAATAGACGGGCAGGAGGAGAGATGGACAATGTCTGCATCAGGTTTATTTGTTCTGAGCATAGTTATCAAAAATCATAGACAGATTGGTTCCAGCTCTGAATTGTAGAAAGTCGTGAATTTAGCCGGATTTTACCAATGTGGTGTGCAACAAAGGACAATCGGTAGAGACAAGTATTATAGGGGGTTTCTCAGGTATACGAACCACATCCCCTAATACAGGGAACCTGTCATCACCTTTATGCAGTCCATACTAACAGCAGAATAAAGTAGAGACGGGTAGTATATTTCAGCGGTCTGTCATTTATAAGTTAAAAGTAAGTGGTTGCCGAGAACCAACTTCACAAACATCGCAGACTAGGCCTGGAAAAGAGTCCTGGTTATTCATGAATTCCTGCTCTCCCCGCCCACCTGCTGATGACTGACAGGCTTCTACCTAGTTTTCTCCCTGTCTCTCTAGGAGAGAACTGCCAATCATCAGCAGATGGGCGGGAGAGCAGGAGATTAGGAATAACCAGGACTCTTCTGAGAGAGATTTGACTCTTTTACAGGCCTGGGCTGCAGATTCTTAGCTCATGAGTGACACACCGCTGAAATCAGCATTTCTGTCACTAATTTATACTGTCCTCAGTGAGGTCATCATAAAGTTGATGTCAGGTTCCCTTTTAGGGGATTGCCTCCACTACTTCTCTGTAGAACCTGAAGCAGCTTCTGCCTCCATACACATCAGGCATCAAGGAGATTCCCTTCTCTAATCATAGAGACATTAAGCTGATTAATCTACTCCACGTATAATCGTGGATTGGGTCAGTGTACACTGGTTATTAGGTAGACCATGAATCCTATCCAATCTTCTCCGTCTATCTCTTCAATATCTTGATACCACTTTAACCGAGAGCTGTGTTCTACACCTGGCCTTCTGGATGTCCTGAGAAAAGGTCATGAATATTGTACTCCCAGAAGATCCCTTTAACCTCCCAAGTTAAATAAAGAGTCAGACAAGAATTGTTTTGTGCATGTGGGTCAGTCACGGCTTTATTGAAATCCTATAAACAGTTTTAAAGGCATCTAACCTGGTGGACATGTCCTCCCTCCATCCAACCATCGTATATTCAAATTAACTGCCAAGGAGGTGACCATGTACCCCTACCATTGACTCCAACATCCACCCAACAAGAACAATGCCTGTTCCACCCCTTCCTGCAAACCGGATGAGAAAATGTCCAAGCCATTGTCCATCAGATTGACAAAATCAAACCTCGTGAGGGGACTATTATCAATTAAAGAAGAACTCCCGCAAAAATTTTTATTCTCTGACCTGTTACAAAGATGCATGATGTAATCTGTAGTGAATGTAATCTTCTTATCAGAGACTGTATTTGTGAGTTATCCCCTCTCTTCTAATGGTAGCTGGGTCATGTGACCAACTCTCTGACCTCCAACTGACCCAGGACAGGAAGCCAGTTACTTCTCTATTCATTCCTATGAGACTCAGAGTGAGGCTCCCATAGGAATACATAGAGAAATAGACTTCCTGTCCACACATAAGGTGCTGTGTTATCTGGTGAGTCTGATTCATGGTCACATGACACCGATGAGAAGCATCAGGGAGATATAACTCACAAATACAGACACTGGTAAGAAAATGACATTCACTACAGATTACATCATGTACATTTCTAGCAGGACATGGAATACAAATTTTTTGCGGGAGTTCTTCTTTAATAACAGGAGATTTCGTACCACCACCCCCAACATGCATCTAACGAAGCAAGAAAGATGTTCATTAAACGTACACCGGACTCTGGAGTCATGAGCATTCTGTAAAACAACTCTGACTCGTAACCATCAACTCGGCCAGCTCCACAAAAACAAAGGGACGATCAATCCTGGCGTAGACCAGAGTTATAACCGTTTCTGACACGTCACCTCCTCTCGATAAGTCCCGCACCATTTCTCTCCACTTCAGAAAAGTGTCAACAAATACATCGTGCACCATAATTTGCGACTTTTATTTTACACCACAATACTGGCATGATACCTTTGATAAACCCCTCCAAAGATCGCACCCACCTACACGGATGATGAGTATAAGAGGTTCCTGCATGACTCGATGATCTCTACCAACTGTGTCAACACATGAGCCCAGCAAGGTCTCTGACACCATTAATACCAATGGTTGCCATGTGATTTAGGTAACAGTGTCCACCGCAGGGGACATGTCAATGGCTTTCCCCACCAAAAATTCCAGTCTGGAACTCCTGTCCATTCTTGTAAGTGGTCGTATAGCTTCTAAGGAATTAGGGACCTGTAATTGGCACTTTATAGCAGCGGTTTAATGGGTAAGAATCTGGGGAAGGTTTCTTGTAATCAGTGTATGTAGAGATGAGCGAAGTTCTTCAAAATTCGATTCAGCTGCTTCGACGAATTTTACACTTTGTGAGTAGCAGGCACAATGATGGGGAATGGCAGTCATTGAACCCCTCAGATGCCGCGTTCATCACTGATCGTGACATCTCAGATAACCATTCAGGGCTGCCAGGAGTTAGTCATTTGGAAAAAAAAATTAAATTGTACTTACCTTATCCATTCGAGGTGAGTTTTCGCGCGGGATCTTCAGTCAGGATGACCGCGGTGGCTTCTTGCGCTCAAATGCATATGAGTATGATTTTGTTTTTTTTATTAAAAACCATGACGCACAAGGAAATTTGGCGTCACAATTAATTAAATTTTCCCTGAAATTCGGATCGAAGTCCACTTTGGATGTAGGTTCCATTTTTTTAGGAATTTTAATAAATATTTGTGGATTTTATGCGAAGCTAGAAAAGCTCTTCTTCTCTTCATTTCATGACTGTATTTTGATACGTTTTGCTCATTGTACGGTTAGAGATTATAAATTATGATGAAATGTGTTCCTTTTTCTCAGGTGAGAACAGAAGGAGAGGCTCCGATGGACATCACGTTTTATCTCCCAGTTATGAAGTAGAAGATAATCGGTCACAGATTAGCGGGACAAGACCGGGCGAAATGTTTTCATGTTCTGAATGTGGAAAACATTTTACAGAGAAATCTCATCTTTCCACGCATCAGAGAATTCACAAAGATGAGCGGCCATTTTCATGTTCAGAATTTGGGAAATCTTTTAGCGAAAAATCAGATATTGTTAACGGTAAGAGGATTCACACAGAGGAGAAATCACCGTCATGTCTGGGACGTGGGAAGCGGAGTAAGCTTGAACATCTTCTTGAGGAACAGCAAAGACGTCCTAAACGTGAGAAGCTATTTTCATGTCCTGAATGTGAAAAATGCTTTAACAAGACGACAAATCTAAGGGATCATCTAAGAACTCACACAGGAGAAAAGCCGTTTCCATGTCCAGAATGTGGGCAATGTTTCAGAACTCAGTCAAATCTTGTAATGCATCGGAGATTACACTCAGGAGAGAAGCCGTTTTTATGCTCAGAATGTGGGCGATCGTTTATAAAGCAATCAAATTTTGTTAAACATCAGAGAACTCACACAGGAGAGAAGCTATATTCATGCTCAGAATGTGGGAAATGTTTTACAGCTCAATCAAGTGTTGTTGTGCATCAGAGAATTCACACAGGTGTGAAGCCATTTTCATGCTCAGAATGTGGGAAACGTTTTGCCTTTCATTCGGGTCTTGTTTCACATCAGAGAAGTCACACAGGGGAGAAGCCGTTTTCATGCTCGGAATGTGGGAAATGTTTTGCCCATAACTCAAGTCTTGCTGATCATCTGAGAACCCACACAGAGAAGAAGCCATTTTCTTGTCCTCAGTGTGAGAAGGGTTTTGGCCAGATGTCAACTCTTGCTAAGCATATAAGAAATCACACAGCGGAGAAGCCGTATTCATGCTCAGAATGTGGGAAATGTTTCCGTTATAAATCAAGTCTTGCTAAACATCAAATAAGTCACACAGGAGAGAAGCCATTTCCGTGCTCCGAATGTGACAAACGTTTTCGCTATAAAACAAGTCTTGCCAAACATCATCGACGTCACACAGGGGAGAAGCCGTTTTCATGTCCAGAATGTTGTAAATGTTTTAGCTGTAAAGCGAATCTTGTTAAACATCAAAGAAGTCACAAGAGAGCGAAGCTGTAATTGTGTTCAGAAGGTGGAAATGTTTTTACCGCAACATCCGAGAATTCACATGGGGTGAAGACCTTTTTAGGTTTTGAATGTAGGAAATATTTTAGCCAGAAATCGAGTCTTAGAAGTCCCGCAGGGGAGAGGCCTTAATTGTGTTCAGCAGGGGAGGAACACTGGGGAGGTGAGGGTGTTCCGGTATGTACTAATATCAGAGCCACGTAATTACAGCTCATTGGGGAATGTTGAGAGGGTTCATTTCCCGCAAGAATGTTTTTTGTGGATAAGAATGGTTTCGACTTGTTAATTTTGGCAGACTACTGCGTGGACGGCACAGGATGGGCTGTGAACCTGCGCAGGTATTGTGATTAAAATGAAAGTATTGTAACAGAAAAATGTCCGATTTACAGACTCCGCCCTGGATTAAGACAGTAATCGAAACTCTGGATCAACAAGACTACAGCGAGAGGGTGTTCAAAAATACTCTTTAATTCAAGAGTTACAATGGTGGGGGGTAATCACTCATTTATAAAGATATGCCTAAAGACAGGGTGCTTAAGCATTTCAAGACCCGGCCATTTACCCCCAGGGGCGGACTGGAAACTTAAAGTGGCCCTGGAAAGAATACTAAAAGTGGCCCTATTTTGTACTTGGGTCCAATTTGATGGAAGGCAGGGCTAGCAATACCTAATTGTGGCACTTATAGCACCCACACAGAGTCAAATACCACAGTCCATCACAAAATACTGCCAGCAGCACAAAATACATCCCCAAAAACTTCCACTGGCTGGACATGAGGAGGACTCAGGCGGCCCTCTGGGCATTGGCCCACCAGAAAATTTCCCAGTAAGGTCTATGGCCAATCACCCCTGTTTACCCCCATCCCGAACAGACACCTTTCCTCTTTTCCTTTAGTACCCGTATCTTTTAAAAATTGTGTTTTTCACGTTTTTAAATAGCATACAACACTTATTGGCACAAAAATACTGCACCAATGAAGAGTGGTTGGGATGGGATGAAACTGTCCATATGTAGATGTAATGATTATATATGTACCGTAAGTGATGACACCAGGGGTGGACTGGGAACTTAAAGTGGCTCTGGAAAAAATACTAAAATTGGCCCAGTTTTGTAGTTGGGTCCAAATTGATGGAAAGCAGGACCAGCAATACCTAATTGTGGCACTTATAGCACCCACACAGTCAAATACCACAGTCCACATCACAAAATACATCCCCAAAAACTTCCACTGGCAGCCTGTGAGGAGGCCCCAGGCAGCCCCCTGGGCATCGGCCCACCAGGAGATTTCCCTGTAAGGTCTATGGCCAATCCGCCCCTGGATGACACTATTCACTAGAGTGAAAGGAGAAGTTTGTACAATTGAAAGGAGGCTCTAGGATCCTCCTGGGCCATCTCTACCCTGGATACAAGATGAGATACGGTCTCTAGCCTGGAAACAATTCATTACAGGGAGAATACAGCCCCTAACTGTTTTAGCATGGCTGATGATTCTCCTTCCAGAGCTGATCTGGGTCTGCTAAGACTCAGCAGCTCATACAGATACATAGCCCTTAATGTACACCTCTTGATCTTTATGTACGGGGGTGGATTGGGAACTGAAAGTGCCCCTGGAAAAAAAATCGTTAAAGCAATACCATAGTGCAGCGCAATATACCACCCAACTGAACCAAATACCACAGTGCAGAACAAAAATGTATAAATCCCATCAAAATTATGAGAAAGATTCAAAAACTATGGCACTATATGCCCACAAAAGCATCTGTAAATTTCCAAAACAATCCTAAAATCTCCGGAGGGGCAGGTCACATGAAGACACATTACTACACGTGCGGGGAATGTGATTGAGAGGAACCTTTGGAAGAAGGATGTTCCTGTCATCAGGACTCCCGTTATTACTCACAGGGTTTGACCAATTGTGAGTTTTGGTCTGAGTTTTGATTGCAAACAGTTGGAAAAGGTGGAAGAAATATCATCAGAGAGGTTGGAGATATGAAGGGCAGCCCTCCACCTGCATATGGGAACCAACTGACCACTAATTGGGTGTGCGGGCCCCGGGATTGTTCTTTTTCCCAGTGTTTATGAGGTCGGTGTTTGAAGTCGTGGAATTTGGGAGCTTTTGTTCTTTGGTATTTTGACCTTTTTGATCACTCTAATATTTGCAACGATTGCACTTGGTGATGATACTAATGTGTATTTTTCACTTTTTCTTATGTATATTTTTGCAAAAAAAAAAATTATAAAAATACAATGTTGTGTTGGGCTTTGGTTTTAATAATATAAGAAAATGGATAATTTCATGTTCTGGGAGGTTTTCCAGTACTCTCTGCTCTGCACTGATGAGGGGCAATCACCCTGAAACAGCTGTCTGCAGATGAGATGCTGGCTTATCTAATATCCGAGTCACGTCTCAAGGCCTGTTTCAAGGGTTGAACGTTGACTTCTAGGATATCTGCCTTATATCTGGAGGTATCAGAGGTGGAGCTTGTTAAGAGCTCATGTCCGTACCCTCTTCCCATTTCATGTTCTTCATTTAGTGTCTATATAATCTGCATCCTTTCGTGAGGATCCATAAAGAAAATATTAAAAATGGATGTTGTACACCGGGACGCGGCGCGGCACAGATGGCAGGTCGGGAGAGCACAAGAAGACATGGTCCTCGTCCATGGAGACCACACAACAGAGATTTCTAAACACAAAACCACTATTAGCCAGGAAGGCCACCACTTCCCGATTCCAGACCACCTCGTCAGGATGAGACAGATTTCAAGTCCTGGAGCAAGTGACCCAACCGCGGCGTGGAGGCAGCAGGAACATCTGCTGAAACAGCGAGAGTCCTACTGGATACACACATTGGAGACTTTGATTAATTTGTGATCATTACTGAAGTATTTGACTCCACGTTCTACCAGTGAGGATGATATCCCCCCCATACTATTAGGGATATTTATTTTATCTTATCACAATTTTTTAATTTTTCCATTTCTCAATTTTGAATTGTTTTCACCTTTTGCATTTTCTTCACTTCTCCATTCTATGCCTATCTACTCCTGATTTCTTTTATGATGACTCTTATTTTCATTACTTTTCCATAATTATCCCACCTCATCCCCTTTTATATTATCCTCCATTACCAACTTGTACTATAGTTCGCGTCCCATCACCATAGCAACCATACTTCCTATGTCACTGACAGTCACGTGACGTCTGCGCCTGGAGTGCACGCCTCGGCAATCCTGTTGCCATGGCGATGATACGGCCTGACACATAGGCGCCCATAGAGGTACTCCAGGACCGCGCGCTTCTTAATCACGTGACCAGGAAGTCGCCGGCGTCAACACGTGACGCTGACCGCCGGCGCTGTCGTCCCGCCCCCACATCAAGCGCGGGATATATAAGGAGCCTCTCTCCACTTCCATGCTCCAGCCCGCCGCGTACACCACAGGTAACTGTCCTCACCTCCTGTAGGGGGCAGTGTTTACAGGCTTGTGCTGCCGTCACCTCCTCCAGAGAGCAGTGCTTACCGGCTTGTGCAGCCGTCACCTCCTCCAGAGAGCAGTGCTTACCGCCTTGTTCTGCCCGTCACCTCCTCTAGAGGGCAGTGTTTACTGGCTTGTGCTGCCGTCACCTCCTCTAGAGGGCAGTGTTTACCGGCTTGTGCTGCCCTCACCTCCTCCAGAGGGCAGTGCTTACCAGCTTGTGTTGCCGTCACCTCCTCTAGAGGGCAGTGCTTACTGGTTTGTGCTCCCGTCACCTCCTCTAGGGGGCAGTGCTTACAGGCTTGTGCTGCCGTCACCTCCTCTAGAGGGCAGTGTTTACAGGTTTGTGCTGCCGTCACCTCCTCTAGAGGGCAGCGTTTACAGGTTTGTGCTGCCGTCACCTCCTCTAGAGGGCAGCGTTTTACAGGTTTGTGCTGCCGTCACCTCCTCTAGAGGGCAGCGTTTACAGGCTTGTGCTGCCGTCACCTCCTCTAGAGGGCAGCGTTTACAGGTTTGTGTTGACGTTACCGCCTCTAGAGGGCAGTGTTTACCGGCTTGTGCTGCCGTCACCGCCTCCAGAGGGCAGTGTTTACCGGCTTGTGCTGCCCCTCCTCCGAGGGCAGTGTTTACCGGCTTGTGCGCCTCCTCCCAGAGGGCAGTGTTTACCGGCTTGTGCTGCCGTCACCTCCTCCAGAGGGCAGTGTTTACCGCCTTGTGCTGCCGTCACCTCCTCCTAGAGGGCAGTGTTTACCGCCTTGTGCTGCCGTCACCTCCTCCAGAGGGCAGTGTTTACCGTCTTGCGCTGCCGTCACCTCCTCTAGAGGGCAGTGTGTTGATGAAATTGCTGCGCTCCACAAGTGGCTGGAACGCTATTCCTGATAAGGCCGCTCTGATATTTTCCTGTAAAGTTCACAATTATTTCAGCATCCGGCGTCTGCACCAATAACTTGTGTCTTGATGTCATCATAACTTCATGGGGATAGCACAAGTCCGTCAGCCAACTAGCAGTGACTACATAATAGCGGAGCCATAGCTGTACTCACCAATCTCTGGCACTCCAACAGAAATGAGTGCATTTCCAACCAGCCGCTCCATCCTTTTCAGGAGCTCCATGGGGTAATAGGCCCCCATTCTTGGTGAGGGACCCAGTGGTAGGACCCATATAGATCTAATGGTTATATCCCCCTAAGATGTGCAGGCTCTCTATAGGACTCCGCCAGGTGCATACATTACATGAGGTCCACAAATTGTGGATCCACAAAACAACTCCTTCTTTGTAAAATGGACAAGTATAGGACATGTTCTAATTTTTGTGGGTCTGCAGAGTGGACATATGGATGTGGACAGGACGCTGTGTGCTGCCTGCGTCTTTTGTGGCCCCATTTGAAATTGAAAATGCAGATATGATGATAGCTGCGAACCCAGAAATCGGGTTTGGTGGCAGTCCCATTAAATAACAATTCACTCCTCCCCTTTCCAGTCTTCTTGATAACATACAAGTCCTATTTGTAAATAACATCACTCACCCTTCCCAGTCTTCTCTCACATACAGTTCCCATGTAAATAACATCACTCCCTTCCCTCCACTGCTTCTCTCCACATACAGTCCCATGTAAATTAACATCATGCCTCAACACCTCCAGTCTTCTCTTAAAGGTCCATGTAAATAACATCACTCCCTCCCTCCACTCTTCTCTCACATACAGTCCCATGTAAATAACATCACTCCCTCCAGTCCTTCTCTCACATACAGTCCCATGTAAATAACATCATGCCTCCCTCCAGTCTTCTCTCACATACAGTCCCATGTAAATAACATCACTCCCTCCCTCCAGTCTTCTCTCACATACAGTCCCATGTAAATAACATCACTCCCTCCCTCCAGTCTTCTCTTACATGCAGTCCCATGTAAACCTTCCTGAGGTTTATGTCATGTGACTAAGATAGGCTTGGTGAAAAGAAGAGTAATTGCTGTCCTTACTGCTAGAATTAAGGTCCACAATGAACTATCTAGCACTTTTAAGTTAGAAAGAGACACTAGGAGGGATGCCCGCTGTCCCCTTTGCTCTTCGCAATAGCCATTGAACCGTTAGCGGCTATACTAAGGGGATCGCGGGAAATACAGGGCTTCAGTTTTAAACATGGGGAAGAAAGAGAGGCGTTATACGCAGATGACCTTTTACTCTTTGTAGACCGTATAACAGAGCACCTACACCCAATAATGAGAATTATAGATGGGACCTTCTCAGGACTGTCCATTAACTGGACTAAGTCTGCACTGCTGCCTCTGATCCCTCGGGAGGTACCGAACAGTTTGACAGACTTACCAATTCCTTGACTAAATTCAAATATCTGGGAATCTGGATTACAAGAGATGTAAAGGATTTTATCGCACTTAAAGGGGTTGTCCAAGTTCAGAGCTGAACCCGGACACACCCTTAAAGGGGTTGTCCCACAAAAAATATTCTACAGTTTTCAAACCAGCTCCTGGATCTGAATCCTTTTGTAATTGCATGTAATTAAGCATTTTGTATAGATACTGAGTTATTCAATAACATGTATCTGTATAGCGCCACCTGCAGTTTCTTTTTTCCTTATTTCTTTGACCTGCTCACTGAGAAGGCCACACATGCTCAGTTTCATTCTTCAGCTTCCTCCTGAGCTGTGATAGGGAGAGCTGAGACACGCCTCCTGAGCTGTGATAGGGAGAGCTGAGACACGCCTCCTGATCTGTGATAGGGAGAGCTGAGACACGCCTCCTGAACTGCAGCAGAAAAGACACTCCCCCTGAGCTGTCAGCTTGATATAAATCTAGTAGAGCAATGAATGTGGAGATCTCTGGATCCATGTGAGGTACAGGGATGGTTCTAGCTTTGTTAGAAAGAGATTGTCATGTGCTATATAGTGTCTGATTTTCATTTTTTACATTATTCATGGGAGAACCCCTTTAAAGGGGTTCTCTGGGAAATAAGAAAATAAAAATACCTTAATATTACTTCATTATAAATATATTCCCAAATACCTTTCATTAGTTATAATGGCTCGTTTTGTCTGAGGAGCAATCATTAGGAGAAACAAAATGGCCATCGTCCTATCAGTGCACACAGAACCTGTCCTAATCACACAGGGGGACAAATTACTTCACAACACTGAGGTAAAGAGCTGCCTCATCCTCCTCTCTGGTCCTGAATACAGTTTAATATGATATTTAGCTGAATCTTTGTGGGAATGGAGTTCATCAGGAGACATGAAGTACAGAGAGGACGGACTGTGGCAATGGAGACTGCACACAAGTGCTGCTGCCTATTAGCCACATTGGCATATGTGGCTCCAACCTACAGAGAATCAGATAAAAATCTTATCATCTGTATTCAGGATCATAATCCCTGACAAGCAGAGCAGAGAGGAGGATGAGGCAGCTCTTTACCTCAGTGCTGTGAAGTAACTTGTCCTCCTGTGTGATTAGGACAGGTTCTGTGTGTACTGATAGGACGGCGGCCATTTTATTTCTCCTGATAATTGCTCCCCAGACAGAACGAGCCATTATAACTAATGAAAGGTAATTGGGAATATATTTATAATAAAGTAATATTTAAGTATTTTTTCATTTTCTTAATTCCTGGAGAATTCCTTTAATTTCCCCCAGGCAGCCCGCCTGATGTTGGCATAGGAGCATCCTATGCTCCGATGCCCTCCTTTGCCCTGCGGTAATTAGCTTCCTCCCAGTACTGAGCCCGGTAACATCACCGGCACTGATGGGCGGGCTTTAGCGCTGCTCTAGCCAGTAAAACGAAGATCCGCTCAAACGCTAATTTTCCAAGATGTTCCGAGGTGTCGGCAGATCTCATGCACATGATGTCACTGGTCAGATGTCTGAGAGTGTATAATATTAAAACACCTAGAGTACCGACAGTTGGTATCTTGTGATATATCCAAGTGTTGACATTAACGGAGGGGGGGGTAAATTGGCGATAGCAAAAACTATACATATTGTGCCAGAAAACGAATTGTAAAATTTTGGATTCAACCATCTGACCCAACTAAACAAGAATTAATAGGGGCTGTGAATGACGTAATTCACTTGGAAAGGGGGGTGTATATGAAGAGGGGCACCCTTAAAAAATATCAGAAGCAATGGGAGACCTGGATAGTAAACTGTGGTTTAGCAGCGCAGGATTTGCTGAGGGTTTGGGTACTTGACACCATGAGTATAGGTGGGATAAATCACGGTAACAGACGGGCGAATAGATTAATACAATCTTTGCTGTGGTAAGGAAGGTTTCCTTTCAATCAGGGAAATTTGAGAAAATTGATGGCAGACACGAGGGCACCGTGTCCGTCACTCCAGCTGTGTTAAAACTACGACTCCTAAGATGTACACTTGATTGGTTGTTCTCAGAATTCCATAGAAATGAATGGAGCATGCTGGGAGTTGTAGTTTCATCACAGCTGGAGAGCGGGAGGTTAGCCATCACTCTTCTTTTCACCACGCCTATCTTAGTCACATGACCTAAACCTCAATGCAGCCCATACATTCTAGTCATTACCCAGTATAAAGCACTGCTAATTCCTGGGAGGTGACATCACACCTCCCAGGGTCACATGACCAGTGTACGAGGTAGAGAAGTACTGTAAATTAACTGTGTAAGGTTTCACATTTGGGGAGTGCCCCTGCTTTTCTCTACACTTCTATAGTGGGTAATGAGAAGAAAGCTCTGCCCCTTCCCGTGACATCACACCTCATAGGGTCACATGACCAGTAGGTAATAAGAGGAAGGTCCCACCCTTTCCAGTGACATCATACCTCCCAGGGTCACATGACCAGTGTGTAGAGAGCAGGAGGAGGAGTGTGAAGTAGAGAGGATGTTGGATTAGAGACGTGAAGGGTAAGTGACCGGAGACCCTGTACTGTGTACAGCACGTGTGACTACAACCCCTATCATGCTGCAGGATGAGCACTGACTCCTAGCTGTGATTGTGGAAGCTACCAGTAGTGGAGGAGAGGACCCGGAGCACACAGGAGGTGACCGGGGGATGAGACCAGGGAGGAGAAGGGATCTGTGAGTGAGGGGTGGCTGAGGAACTGGACCTGATGCTGGGGCAGGAGGACATGGTGAGGCAGGTTCTCAGAGGGGCCCATAGCAAGGAGTACAAGGGCCCGTAGCTAGGGATTCTGTAGAGGGTTAGGGTTCTGGTGATGTTTCCAGAACAGTGCTCCAGTAGATATCCTGACTCCTGTACAGAGAGAGGAACAGCTTCTCCTGCTGAACCCCCTGTACCCCGATGTTCTAGAGATCATCTCCTTGATAACTGGAGAGGTGAGAGTCTCACATGACATCACTCTTATCTCTAGTAATAAACCAGGGAAATGTCTGGAAAGGTGAAGGCTTCTTAGAACCTCTGTAGTGATCGGCGTCTCCTCATACACAGGATTACACAGTAGTGAAGAAGTCGTCTGGTGAGTGTGTGACACCCCGTGTGTCAGGAGGACGGAGCAGGACCCAGAGCCCCATCTCCGAGCCTCCACCTCATTCACTGATACAGGAGCAGAAGATCCTAGAACTTACCACCAGGATCACTGACCTGCTGAGCGGAGAGGTGAGCGCTGCTGGGAATGCTGGGACATTATACAATAACACCAAGGGAGGGGTCTGGTAATGACTGTGTCCTTGTGTTGTCAGGTTCCTGTAAGGTGTCAGGATGTCGCTGTCTATTTCTCCATGGAGGAGTGGGAGTATTTAGAAGGACACAAGGATCTGTACAAGGAGGTCATGATGGAGAATCACCAGCCCCTCACATCACCGGGTAAGAGGAGACCTTCCTGATTATAGAGGAGACCAGGTTTAGGGGTCACCTAGACTCACCCCTCATCTGATCATCACATATAGACAATGTATTCAGTCACTGTGTATATTTCTATAGATGGATCCAGTCAGAGAAATCCACCAGAGAGATGTCCCAGTCCTCTATGTCCCCAGGACTGTCCAGAGGAGAAGCTGAATGTCCCACTGGATCATCAGGTAGGTGAAGCTGAGATTCCTGTAGATCCTCTATAGACTGATGTAATGAAGCTTTCTCCTCATCTTCTCCAGCAGTGGACGCTCTATGTGGTGATATTGGTGGTGGCTGTGGTCGGTCGTGGCTACAAATGGTTTCTGGTTTCATAGTAGATTGTGTTACACTTCCTCCTGTTGGACGTCCACTCGGCCATTGATATTCAGTGAGGATAAATGTACAGTTCTGCAGTGTAGATGTAAATCATGGACTAAATGACAGCACAATGCCAATCAGCTGCTTCTAAGGCGAGCAGAATACTGTCATGTGCAGTAAGAGGAAAGACTCAGGAGTTCTGGACATAATCTTACTGCTTTACTGATCACTAGTGCAGCCTCATCTAGAATGTGCAGTTCTGGGGGCCACAGACGTCTAAGGAGGAAATTATCATACAGATATAGAGATGTGATAAATACGCTGAGCAGCTTTATTGTCTCATGTCCTTCATGTGTGATCCTTACAGGAAAGTGATGGAAGTGGAAGGACGAGTGTCCTGGAGAACCCCACATCAGTGTCAGTGACTGGTAAGAGCCTTTCATACATCCTGGGTTTTCTTCTGCCCTTATACATTGCAGACTGAGGTTACAGGAAACCTTCTCCCTCCTCTGATGGAGGAGATGTATATGGAGTAGATCCCGGCTGATCGTTCCTGAGTTCCTCGTCCAGTGAGTTGGATCAGTGATGTCCACATGTTTTACTATGAGGCTCGGAGGAATATAATTTCATATTTTCTCTTCTCGGCCATTTCCGGCTTGGAGATATATGGACTGTACATGTCTGTATTAATGGGGTAACTGATGGGAAGTCCAGAAAACATGTCTTCCTCGTGGTCCTCATTATTACTGTCATGGTCAATAAGTCATTTAGATCCAGATCGTCCTCGAGCTCAGTGAGCGCTGCAGCAGCATTTAAAGCTATAGTACTCAATTTTTATTAGTGTTTGTCAGCACCATGTACATCACATAGATCCCGGTGCGATACTCTGCGAGGCATTTACTATTGTCCTGGACTCTTGACCATTAGAAGGGTTGGCCACTTTCTCCTGGCTCCTGACGACAGATGTGTGTAAGATGACACTAATCTAACCCATGTCCCCGGTACGGTCCTGTCCGTAATATGGCCGCTGGTGGAGGATCATGTGACAAGGCACCTTACTCAGCCTGCTCCATTCCTACACCGGGGGCCTAATTAGAAATGATTACTACTTCGCTGCAATCCCCTTCTCCCCATGAAGCTAGTCAGGGTCACGCACGCTCGCCATACCATCCCCCTCCAGCTCCGTCATATAACAGATATGAAACTAACCAGCAGGGTTGGATTTTTTTTTTGCGATTCCGGGGTCACGGTTGCGGCAGTCTGCGACTCACACGGTGACACAATTATTTTCGGTGGCTACACTTCGATCCTTGTGTGACAGCTGGCGTGCCCAGGATTGTCGTGTAGCTCCAGCCTAAGGGCTCCTGCACACGACCGTATCCGTTTTTCCGGTCTGCAAAACAGTCATTGGCCGAGAGCCTGCCGCCATTTTTTTTTTCTCTTGCAGATTTGCCTATTCTTGTCTGCAAAATGGACAAGATTAGGACATGTTCTAGTTTTTGCGGGGCCGTACAACAGATGCGGACAGTAACGTTGGGCTGTCAGCATATTTTGTGGCCCCCATCGGGATAAATGGGTCCCCATTCGATCTGCAAAAAATGTGGAGAGCATGCGGACCAAAACTGCGTCCGTGTGCATGAGATCGAACACACGTGAACATCACACTAAGGCTTCATTCACACGACCGTATGTGTGTTGCGGTCCGCAAATTGCGGATCCGCAAAATAAACGGATGACGTTCCGTATGGCATCCGTGTTTCCATTTTTTTTTTGCGGATCCATTGTAACAATGCCTATCCTTGTCAGCAAAACGGACAAAAATAGGACATGTTCTATCTTTTTTGAGGAACGGAAATACGGACATACGGAAACGGAATGCACACGGAGTACCTTCCGTTTTTTTTGCGGACCCATTGAAATGAATGGTTCCGCATACGGTCCACAAAAAAAAACGGAACGGACACAGAAACAAAATACAGTCGTGTGAATGAAGCCTAAACAGATCTGCATTGTGCACTGCCAATATTATAGGCTAGGGTCAGCGACCTTCTGCTGTGAAACTACAACTCCCAGCAGGCACACGTACTCGGCTGTTCTTGCAACAATATGTGTACAGACAGCCTATCACACCTTATATACTCACCAGAGGCGTAGCTACTGGGGGGCCGGGGACAACGACGGCTCCAGGCCCAGTGACTCGGGGGGCCCAGCAAGGATGAATACAGGCGAATACAAGTGAGCGCTTCCATTATGGAAGCGCTCACTTGTATTTAGGGACCTTTATCAGCCCACCCAGCTACATAAGGTTAAAATAAAAACCTTTCTTACCTGTGCACGCAGCGTCAGGTCATAGCGTGCGCCGGCCAGGGAAGACAGTGGAGCGCCGGACCGGAGGACAGGTAAGAGAGGTTTTTTTTTTTTTTTTTTTTTTAATGTTATGTGGCTGGGGGCTTCTGAGTGATGGAGGCACAATACGCTGATCTGAGGTCTGATGGAGGCACATTAAGCTGAGCTGAGGTCTGATGGGGGCACAGTACGCTGAGCTGAGGTCTGATGGGGCACAATACGCTGATCTGAGGTTTGATGGGGGCACAATACGCTGATCTGAGGTCTGCTGGGGGCACAGTACGCTGATCTGAGGTCTGATGGGGGCACAGTAGGCTGATCTGAGGTCTGATGGGGGCACATTAAGCTGATCTGAGGTCTGCTGGGGCACAATACGCTGATCTGAGGTCTGATGGGGGCACAATAAGCTGATCCGAGGTCTGCTGGGGGCACAATACGCTGATCTGAGGTCTGATGGGGGCACATTAAGCTGATCTGAGGTCTGCTGGGGGCACAATAAGCTGATCCGAGGTCTGATGGGGGCACATTCTGCTGATCCGAGGTCTGATGGGGGCACAATACGCTGATCTGAGGTCTGATGGAGGCACATTAAGCTGATCTGAGGTCTGATGGGGGCAGGGGACTGTTAGTTTAGTGATGTAAAAAATGGGGACAGGTTTCCTTTAACATAGGAGTCCCCTTGTTTTTTACTCCTATTAATCCTATATTTTACTGCATTATGTGGTAGAGTATTTAGAGTAGGGTATGTAGAAAGTCTATTGTACTGTACTTAACAGCATAGATGATCTAGCAGTTTATACAGTCATCTGTCTAATACAATATTATAACCACAACTAGTAGTATGTGCCTGTGAAGTTGGAAACGTGCGTTTGGGAAGCCACTAAGTGGGGGCCCACTCAAGTATGTTCCCTCCTCCCCCCCTGTGCTGAACCTCTAGCTACGCCTCTGATACTCACTGAGGGATATGTGTGCAGACAGCCTATCACCCTTATATACCCACTGAGGGATATCCATTGATCTAAATCAATTTTATTAAATTGTATATATAGGGTTGACACATTGCTTTAATGCCTTTTTTGTAATTAAATACTTCTCAAAGAGCTGGGCGATATGGCCAAAAAAAAAAAACACAGCGGCCCACAACCAATCACCCAGTGCCCCCATCAGACCCCACATCAGCCCATTGTGCCCCATCAGACATCAGATCAGCCCACTAGGCCACCATAAGAATAAAATAAATAAAAATCCCTTACCTCTCCTGCGCCACGGCTCCGCTCCAGGTCCGGCGCAGCGTCAGGTCAGAGTGCGCGCACTCCGTCCTGGCGCTGTACGCGGTCAGAACAGTGCAGCGCGGCCCCAGAGAAGAAGAGGAGCGCTGGACACCAGAGCGGAGCCACGGCGCAGGACAGGTGAGAGATTTTTTTTTTTTAATTTTATCTGGCAGGCGCCATTTTAGGAAAATCGAGTTCACGATTCTCCTAAAAAATAAAATCATGAGGCTTTCAATTGGCGAATTAATCGAATTAATTTGATTAATCGCCCAGCCCTAACTTCTCATTTTGATTTGTTGGGTAAAATTATATATCTTTTTTTTCACATGGAAGTAATAAAAATACCTATAGTAATAAAACTGTTTTCTCCTCCTTTCTTCAGGTAAACACAGTACAAGATCCTCCCATGGACACCTCTCTATACCTCAAGTAGACGATAATAAGTCACACATTGGCAATAACAAAACTAGACATAGACTGAGTAAAATTATTGCATATTCTGATCGTGAGAAACATTTTGAAGAGAAATCTAATCTTCACCTGAATGAGGGAATTCACACAGAAGAGAAGCCATTGTCACGCATTGGAGATGGGAAATGGCATCATCTTGAGACACATCAAAGAAGTCACACAGGAGAGAAGTCATATTCATGTTCTGAATGTGGCAAGTGTTTTAGTAAGAAATCAATTCTTACAGATCATCTAAGAACTCACACAGGAGAGAAGCCATATTCATGTTCTGAATGTGAGATGTGTTTTAGTCATAAATCCAATCTTACAGATCACCTAAGAACTCACACAGGAGAGAAGCCATTTTCATGTCCTGAATGCGGGAAGTGTTTTGGTCAGAAATCGAATCTTACGGATCATCTAAGAACTCACACAGGAGAGAAGCCGTTTTCATGTTCTGAATGCGGGAAGAGTTTTAACCAAAAAGCACATCTTGTTAGACATCAGAAAGTACACTTAAAGGAGAAGGCATTTTCATGCTCTGAATGTGGAAAATGTTTTGTCCCTGAGTTAGCTGAACATCAGAAAAGTCACACATTGGAGAAGCCATTTTCATGTCCTGAATGTGGGCAATGTCTAAGTCAGATTCAGATGTCAGGCTTTAAGGAACATCTAAAAACT
Source organism: Rhinella marina (assembly GCA_900303285.1). Lineage (NCBI taxonomy): Eukaryota > Metazoa > Chordata > Amphibia > Anura > Bufonidae > Rhinella > Rhinella marina. Next base: position 29,647 of record ONZH01022686.1, read on the forward strand.
CCCACCAAGGAGAAACCATTTTCCTGTTCAGAATGTGGAAAATGCTTTACTCATAAATCGAATGTTGTAAAACATCAGAGACTTCACAAAGGTGAGAAGCCATTTTCATGTCCTGAATGTGGGAAGTGTTTTACCCAGAAATCCGATCTTGTTAAACATCATAGAATTCACACAGGGGAGAAGCCATTCTCATGTCCTGAATGTGGAAAGTGTTTTAATCAGATATCAAACCTTAAGGAACATCTAAGAACTCACACAGGGGAGAATTCATTTTCATGTCCTGAATGTGGGAAATGTTTTAACTATAAATCAGGTCTTTTAAAACATCAGAAAGTGCACACAGGAGAGAAGCCATATTCATGTTCAGAATGTGGAAAATGTTTTACTCAGAAATCAGGGCTTGTTAACCATCAGAGAACTCACACAGGGAAAAGCTGTTTTATTGTTCAGATTGTAGAAATGTAGTAGGTGTGGAGCTCCATTGTAGGACCTGCTGCCTCAGGATGTCTTCTAATGTAAATGACTGGCTTCAGTACAGAAAACCATTACTGCTTAACACAGATATTTGATATGATCTTGGTGCTGGTTATTGTAGGTTAACACGATTTTTAGTTTTCAGGGACCATTCAGGCACTCCACATGGCTGGACCTGCAGAGGTAAGCATGCGTCTCTGCTCCCTGCTGCTGGGTTCCAGCTCCTTTGCTTCCCTACTTGTGCTGCTGCAGCCAGTGACTGGCGGCAGCGGTGACGTGTCCCCCATGCACAGGGTCCAAAGTGTAGTCTGAATTTTTGGATACCCAGCCGTTACTAGACTGGGATATTTCTGGTATAGTAGGAGATTATTTCCCACCTCTGATCTTGGACTCTGTGGACTCCTGAAAAGTTGAGAGACTGGGAGTGATTATCCCTGGAAGTAAGTGTTCAGGAGCCGCTACGCTACTACTGTGCCTTACCTCGTGGACTGATCCTAAAATGTTCTAATTGGTTTGTGAAATCCGTCCTACCCGATCCACAGAACAGATCATCTGTAATAAAGTATTTGCATCACTGATGCAGGTTCCTATATTTTTTTTGCTCGGAGAGGCTCGCAATGTTACATTGAGTTCCAGATATCTTCAGATGGGATCAGGTTTTATATTATGAGAAAAGTGATCAAAAGTGATCAATTACAACTTATTTGCAGGACGTCCCCCCTGACATCACATGAGAGGATGTCCATCCCTATATCTGTAGGGACAGGAAGTGAGACAAGTTAAAAGGTTACCACCGCCTCCCACCCCCAATCTCCAGTGTCTTCCTGTCCCTACAAGGATAGGGAGTGAGCTCCCGTCATAGGGGGACAAAGAAATGAAGACGTGCGGGCACTTCTTGCCTCACTTCCAGCAGGTCCGGGTGCACAGGAAGTGATGTTTCCAAGATGGCTCCCAGCTAGTACGCTGGAGACCTGGGAATGCGGTCTCGCATACGGGGTCAACACCCCCTTTGGAGGTTGAGTCCCCTGAAAGCAGAGGAGGAGTGTCTCGGCTGCAGAGGAGGAGTGTCTCGGCTGCAGAGGATGGGCAGGTAAGTGTAACCCCATAAAAGGGGGAAACAATGGAGGTGAAAGAGGTTCAGCCATCTAAGACAGTACAAGACGAGATGTTTGGGGATCTGAGAGCAAAAAAGAGGAAACATTTCCCCGTAAATTCAAATGTAAAAGAATTATTTTAGAGGAATAGGAGGATACTGAAAGAAAGTTATCCATCCCAAGGGAATTTAAGAGTCGTCTAGTGTTTAATCCAGATACAAAGTTATGGGACAAGATACCAAAAATAGATGTACAAGTGGCAAAGGTTGCCAAAAAGACATCTATCCCCTTTGTGGACTCCTCACATCTAGAGATGAGCGAATCATCCAAAATTCGCTTCGCCGAATGTTCGTCGAATTTTTCAAAAGATTCTTACGAATACAAATCCATTTGGCGAAGCTGCGTACAAATCATATGTTATTATGTGGTGTTTTGCAAACATTTGCGCACTAATAACGAACGTACACTTGTTAAAGGTACACAACATATATGAACATGTACGCATGAGTGTATAAAAGTGCGTACGAATCCTTAGTGTACTATTTACTTGCGAATGCGTCATATGCACGAGGCTAGGCTGCGGCGTATAGACTTTAGAGGCAGTCCATATGAGGTAGAAAAGTAATGTGCTCACTGCTAGCTATCCAGCTAACTGCATAATTTACTTAAAACTCCTTACAATAAGTGCATAATAGGACACATTGCAGTACCTCAAAAAGAATGCACACAATGGGCTAAAGTGCTGAACCAGTAAAAAAAAGTGTAGCTAAAATACAGCAAAAACATAAGTATGCAAGCATTTTAGTGCAATCAATTTCACATTTGCAAGCATAGGCTCAGATATACGTTTGAGTCTCTCCTCGTGGCTCCTTAGCATGATAAAACACTGTATGGAACACATAGTCCAAAATTCAATTGTAATCCACGTGAGGTAATATTGTAATCCACATGGATAATAGAGAATAGCAGCAAATAGAGAACCCTTTTTGCAAAGGGGGCTCCCAAATAACCTGAGAAGGGGGGAAAAAGGAAAATAGGCGCGCTTAGGGGCAACTGGAGATTTTCTGCAGAATGGGGGGAGTCCTGACAGCCATGTCCATCTGGGTGAGAGTCAAACGGGGGCAACACAAACAAACAGAAAAAGTGCCAACTAGCTCTCACCTGTCAGGTGCAGTCCATGGTGTGGCTCTCATAGGTCTTCTTGAAGTGTCCTTGAGACAGCCAGTAGTTGGGTCCCTTAGATGAGGGACCTGAAGTCCTCCTCGCTTGAGCTGCTGCTGAAGGACATCAGAGGACGCTCCTGCCTTCTGTAGGCCAATCTCTCTGTCGTGTTGGAACTCCACTGCCCTCTTCTTCCGGAAGTCGGACTTGACGGGGTCCGGGTGGTGGTCACGCTGGTGAGCACTGCAGCCACTTGCGCTTTTCCGAATCCTCCTGCCGGGACAGCAGGGGTAAGGACTCCCGGCTACAGTGGTGGGGGCAAGGTTGCATCCAGGAAAGAAGCCCCAGCTTCCCCGGCTGCTGCTGGCTTCATCTTCCACGGCAGCTGGTAATGGCGGATCACCGTGGATTGGAACGTAAACGATGTCGTCAGCTGACCCAGCTGAAAGGACTGTGGTGGTGCTGGCAGTACAGGGATCAGAGGCTCCGGCTGTGGCTTTTCCCTGAACCGGAGGACACCATCTGGGGACTCCTGAAGGCAGCACAAGCGTCCTGGACCTGGTGGTTCATCCGGCCACACTTCTGGTTCTGATGTAGGTACCAGGGGCTTAGAAAGGAGAGTAACCCTGGTCGCAAAGGGGTCTTTCAGGGACACCATGGAGGTGTACTCCACCTGATCCCCCACGTACAGGCTGTGACAAGGTTGTGGCAGGGACGGCCATTTCACTCACCTGCGGCCCACAAAATACTCCTTGCCATCGTTGTCATCTGCCAGGAAGCCAGGCCCTCTCTCGACGGAAAACCACAGGACCATTCCCTTTCAGCGTTCCAATGAAGGATCTCCCGGCCTAGGATGGTTCAGTACCTGGATTACCCAGTCCTCCACAGTGTTTTTATAGTCGCAGAGGGTCTGCGCATGGGCCGTCACCGATGGTGGCACAATTGGGTTCTGCCTTATGGAAGGTGTTGTCGCGGATCTCCTCCTGGGCGGCGAAGTGGACGCCCCAGCCGCCTCCGCCGCACGAGCCACAGCAGACGCTCCAGCCACAGCAGACACACCAGCCGCCTCCCGACGAACCGCCTCACAATGCACAGCAATCTCAGCAGCCGGTAAAGAAAACAAAGGCACTGAACCCCATGGGGCTCTCTTGATTTCAGAGTGTGACACCCTGATGTCCGGAGCGGGTGGTGGTTCAGGGAACTCGTCCCCAAAAGCCATCTGGTTCCAGTTCGGACGCATCTCTTTAGCCATGCTTGCTACTTGCTCAGTGTTCAGCGCTGGTCTAAACTGGTTCAGAGGAGGGTGGAGTACTGTGGGAGGAGTCTTCACTCCCTATACGTGCAAATAGTTAGATCCTGGTGGGCCAGGCTGTTTTTTTCCAGTTCTGAGGGGGACGTATCGTCATTTTCCCGCCTCACGTAGAATGCGTACGTTTCATACATATCGTAAGTATCGTTAGCGTACAAAAAACAAAAAAATTCGGATTCACTTTGGAGGAGAAAATTTACAAGATTCGATACGAAGCGGCGAATAGATTCGCTCATCTCTACTCACATCTAAAAGATCCCATGAATTGGAAAACTGAGGGCCTTCTCAAGAGAGCTTGGGAATGTTCCTCTGCCCTAATTAATACCAATATTGCGGCTACATCCGTAGCCAGAGCGATGGGGCTGTGGTTGAGTCAGTTAGAAAACCACCTGAAACTCAAAACACCCAGAGAAGATATTCTCCACTCAGTCCCACTTTTAAAAATAGCTACGGCCTTCTTGGCAGACGCATCTGCGGAATCTATTCTCTTTGCGACAAAAAATGGGACATTAGTTAACACTTCCAGGAGGGAGTTGTGGCAAAAAAATTGGTCTGGCGACATTGCTTCCAAGAATAAGTTATGTTCTATTCCTTTCTTGGAGTCTTATGTATTTGGGCCGGTTCTTGACACAATCCTAGAAAAGGCTGCAGACAAGAAAAAAGGATCTCCAGAAGAAAGACCCAAAAGAACCCAGTCCTTTCGGAAGCTGCCAAGACAGACGCAGAGTTTTTCTGGACGTGGAAAGCGTAAATCCATCAGATGGAGCTACCCTACAGGTGGAAAGAGCAGAGGATTCCTGCTCAATCCGAATACCTCCAATTCCACAGGGAAGCAATGACGCCAGACCAGTCGGAGGAAGACACAGAACCCTTGGGTAATCCAAACGATCCAAGAGGGTTAAAAAATTTAAAATTCAGATCCCTTCCTCCTCAAAAATTCTGTGTCTGTGACAGTGTCTCTAAAATATCGGATGATACAAGACTTACAGAATGCCATAATCCCTGTTCCAAAAACTCAACGTTTCAAGGGCCACTATTTAAAACTTTTCCTGGTAAAAAAAAAACCCAACAACAGAAAAAAAAACAGACAATTCCTTCAGGACTATCATAAACTTTTTTTTTTTTTTTTTTTTTTTTAACCATTTAGTATGTACTGGTGACTTGCATTATTACTTCCCATGTGCATAACCTTACATTTGTCAGTGTTAAACCTCATCTGCCACTTCTCTGCCCAAGCCTTCAATCAATCTAAAAAAATCAGATCTTCAGTTAGACCGCAGGAAAATCTTTCTGGGCATGCTTCTGGATTCAGTGAAGCAGGCTTCTTTTCTTCCATCACCCAAACAAGCAGCCCTTGTAAAAGACATATCTTTCTTCCAGAAGAAGAAGAGTTTCACCATCAGAGAAACTATGCATATTTTGGGTATAATGACATCCTGTATCTTCATGGTTCCATGGGCTCAATTCCATTCCAGACCAGTACAGAATCTAATCCTTTCCAGCTGGAACAGAATCGCAAGCTCCTTGGACAGGAGAATTGTGATACTAACAAGGATAAGAGATACTCCGAATTGGTGGACAGATCCAGTAAACCTACAAAAAGGGGTTCATTGGAACAAGAATCCTTTTACAGTAGTGACCACTGATGCCAGCTTTTGGGCCTGGGGAGCCCACATAGGAAACTAATTTTTTCAAGGGGAGGGGTCGATCCTCAAAAGCATGAGAACTCACTGCAGTTCTAAAAACGTTAAAGATGGCTACCCAGATCCTGAGGGGGAAACATCTGAAAATCCTGTCAGACAATATGACCGCAGTCTGTTACCTCAGACGTCGGGGGGGGGGGGGAAACCAGAACCCTCACCTTCAAGGCATCGGCGATCGGATTTTCTTTTGGGCTCAGATCAATGTCCTATCCATCTCGGCAGTTCACCTGAGAGGAGTAGAAAACACTACAGCAGACTTCCTAAGCAGGAAAAAAAAATTTTTCCCAGGAGAGTGGAAGCTGAACAAGCGTGTTCCAAGATCTATGTCACAAATGGGGGCTCCCTCAGGTGGCTTGCTCGCTTCCAAAGAAAATGCTCAGACAGATTACTACTTTTCGCTAGACCTCAGAGGAGATCCCATAGGGATAGATGTGTTATCCTAAAATTGGAACATGGATCTAGCATACGCTTTTCCACCAATCCCTCTTATCCCAGCAGTTCTAAAAAACATCAGCGAGAGTCCAGGGAAGGTCATTTTATAGGACCAGCTTGGCCGAAGAGCGCTTAGTTCAGCACTAGGCCATAGAGGAACAGAAGGACATAAGAACCAAGATGTGGTAGATGTTCCTTGTGCATTGTCGTCCTATATGTTCCCCAGTTATAGGGATAAAGGGTTCACAGTTACATCCATATTTATTGTGTGTTTTTGTTTTCCTTACTGCTCATCCCCATTTAGACATATGTGCTCCATGGACAATGCTACTAGGCGTTTGTCCTCTGCAATGCGTTCATGCCTTGAAGAGCCATTTGAGGGTGAATACACTTGCACCAGGTGCATGTTGCATATTTAGAAGCCCTTGGATCTAAATTGTCAGCTTGCAACACGCAGAAGCATTGCTGACCTGGAGAGAAGCTTAGACTTCACTATGCAGGTACTGGCTGGAGAGAAGCTCAGACCTCAGTGTGCACTGGCTGGAGAGAGGCTCAGACCTCAGTGTGCACTGGCTGGAGAGAGGCTCAGACCTCACTGTGCAGGCACTGGCTGGAGAGAGGCTAAGACCTCACTGTGCAGGCACTTGCTGGAGAGAGGCTCAGAGCTCACTGTGCAGGCACTTGCTGGAGAGAGGCTAAGACCTCACTGTGCAGGTACTGGCTGGAGAGAGGCTCAGACCTCACCGTGCAGGCACTGGCTGGAGAGAGGCTAAGACCTCACTGTGCAGGTACTGGCTGGAGAGAGGCTCAGAGCTCACTGTGCAGGTACTGGCTGGAGAGAGGCTCAGAGCTCACTGTGCAGACACTTGCTGGAGAGAGGCTAAGACCTCACTGTGCAGGTACTGGCTGGAGAGAGGCTCAGAGCTCACTGTGCAGACACTTGCTGGAGAGAGGCTAAGACCTCACTGTGCAGGTACTGGCTGGAGAGAGGCTTAGACCTCACTGTGCAGGTACTGACTGGAGAGAGGCTCAGACCTCACTGTGCAAGTACTGACTGAAGAGAGGCTTAGACCTCACTCTGCAGGCACTGACTGGAGAGAGGCTTAGACCTCAGTGTGCAGGCACTGACTGGAGAGGCTCAGACCTCAGTGTGCAGGCACTGACTGGAGAGAGGCTCAGACCTCAGTGTGCAGGCACTGACTGGAGAGAGGCTCAGACCTCAGTGTGCAGGCACTGACTGGAGAGAGGCTCAGAAATCACTGTGCAGGCACTGACTGGAGAGAGGCTCAGACCTCACTATGCAGGCACTGACTGGAGAGAGGCTCAGACCTCACTATGCAGGCACTGACTGGAGAGAGGCTCAGACCTCACTGTGCAGGCACTGACTGGAGAGAGGCTCAGACCTCACTGTGCAGGCACTGACTGGAGAGAGGCTCAGACCTCACTGTGCAGGTACTGGCTGGAGAGAGGCTCAGACCTCAGTGTGCAGGCACTGGCTGGAGAGAGGCTCAGACCTCAGTGTGCAGGCACTGACTGGAGAGAGGCTCAGACCTCACAGTGCAGGCACTGACTGGAGAGAGGCTCAGACCTCAGTGTGCAGGCACTGACTGGAGAGAGGCTTAGCCCTCACTGTGCAGGCACTGGCTGGAGAGAGGCTCAGACCTCAGTGTGCAGGCACTGACTGGAGAGAGGCAGTGTGCAGGTACTGACTGGGTTCAGAGCTGAACCCAGACATACCCTTAATTTCACCCAGGCAGCCTGCCTGACTAGGGCATCGGAGCATCTCATGCTCCGATGCCCTCCTTTGCCCTGTGCTAATTAGCGCAAAGGCATTTTGACCCGTTCCGGTGACGAACTGGGCTCTGCCAGGCAGAGGCTTCCGCCCAGCAGTGAGCCCGTTGATGTCAGTGAAACAGCTAGGGCAGTGCTAAAGCCGGCCCATTAGAGCCATAATGTCACGGAACACACAATGCCGGGCGAACGCCTCCGCCTAACAGTCTGTTATTGTAAACAAAAGAGCCCTTGCCCTGTGCGATCCAGTGCAGGGCAAGGGAGGGCATTGGAGCATGAGATGTGCCGATGCTGACATCAGGCAGGCTGCCTGGGTGAAATTAAGGGTATGTCCGGATTCAGCTCTGAACCCGGACAACCCCTTTAACCGATCCAGCGGGGGCCTGAGTCCCGACACACCCACCGATCAGCTGCTTTAGGGAGCTGCCACAGTCACTGAAGCTGTGGTGAGCGCAGCGCCATCCATTGTATAGAGGCTGTGCTTGGCATTGCAGCTTAGCCCCATTGAAGTGAATAGGGCTGATATATGGCAATGTCACATGGCCTAGGAAGAGGACGCGTTCCTGGGTGTCGGACCCCCACTGTTCTGATCCTGTGGATGGGTCATCAATATAAATTGCCAGATAACCTCTTTAACATCATTTAGCAAGTATGAATAAAGTTAGTTTACGGCAGCCCCATGGGCCATAGACACAATGGTCAGGAGTGGACCTCTATGGGAGAGTCTTCTAGGCATGCTCTGTAACCTGTGCAGAGGTCATTGTACAGGGCGGGAATAGATAAGCTCTGAGAATCACCTATTGTGAATGGTGGATCCTGTCTTATCTATACACATGCACCCTCCATTCATTTCCCTGCTCCGTTCTTGTTGTAGGTGCGGATCCCAGAGGTGGGACCTGCACCTATCAGACAATAGGGGCAAGTGTCCCCCTTGTGTTAAGAAAAAACAAAAAAACAGAACTCCCCTCCTCCATTTGATGGTGTCGCTGTGAACACGCCCCGCTGTCCTGTCCTGAGCTTCCAGTCAGCAGGGAGCGTTCACCGCAGCGCAAACAAATGGAGGAGCGGAGATTTTGTTTTTTGCAGAAGCAGAGAAGAGGATACTAATGGGGGCATTACTATTACTGGAGGCACTAATGGGGGCATTACTATTACTGGAGGCACTAATGGGGCATTACTATTACTGGAGGCACTAATGGGGGCATTACTATTACTGGAGGCACTAATGGGGCATTACTATTACTGGAGGCACTAATGGGGGCATTACTATTACTGTGGGGCACTAATGGGGGCATTACTATTACTGCGGGGCGCTAATGGGGGCATTACTATTACTGCGGGGCGCTAATGGGGGCATTACTATTACTGCGGGGCGCTAATGGGGGCATTACTATTACTGCGGGGCGCTAATGGGGGCATTACTATTACTGGGGGTGCTAATGGGGGCATTACTATTACTGGAGGCACTAATGGGGGCATTACTATTACTGAGGGGTGCTAATGGGGGCAGTAACTATTACTGGGGGTGCTAATGAGGGCAGTACTATTACTGGGGGGACAGTAATGGTGCATTACTATTACTGGGGGGACTAATGGGGCATTACTATTACTGAGGGTGCTAATGGGGGCATTACTATTACTGGGGGACTAATGGGGGCATTACTATTACTGGAGGTACTAATGGGGGCATTACTATTACTGGAGGCACTAATGGGGGCATTACTATTACTGGAGGCACTAATGGGGGGCATGACTATACTGGGGCACTAATGGGGGCATTACTATTACTGGGGGGGCACTAATGGGGGCATTACTATTACTGGAGGGGCACTAATGGGGGTATTACTATTACTGGGGACACTAATGGGGGCATTACTATTACTAGAGGCACTAATGGAAGGCATTACTAATTACTGGGGGCACTACTATTACTGGGGGGGCACTAATGGGGGCATTACTATTACTGGGGGGACTAATGGGGGCATTACTATTACTGGGGGGCGACTAATGGGGGCATTACTATTACTGGGGGGCACTAATGGGGGCATTACTATTACTGGGGGGCGCTAATGGGGGCAGTACTATTACTGGGGGTGCTAAGGGGCATTACTATTATTGAGGGTGCTAATGGGGCATTACTATTATTGAGGGGTGCTAATGGGGGCATTACTATTATGGGGGTAGGGCTATTACTGGGGGTGCTAATGAGGGCAGTACTATTACTGGGGTGCTAATGGGGGCAGTACTATTACTGGGGGTGCTAATGAGGGCAGTACTATTACTGAGGGGACACTAATGGGGCATTACTATTACTGAGGGGACTAATGGGGCATTACTATTACTGGGGGTGTTAATGGGGGCATTACTATTACTGGGGGAACTAATCGGGACATTACTATTACTGGGGGTGCTAATGGGGGCAGTATTAATTCTGGGGGGAGCTAATGGGAGCATTAATATTATTGGGGGACTGGGGCACTAATAGAGGCATTACTATTACTGGGGGCACTAATGGGGAATACTTAATTATTGGGGACGCTAATGGAGGCATTACTGGTAGCCACAGTATGACAGCGACTTAATACCCATGTTAAACCATGGCCCTGTGACCACACCCCCTTTGGGGTGTGGCTTAACTTGACTGGTATTTGATGTGATGTCAACCCTAAGCCTAAGACCCCATTAACACGGCCCTTCCGTGGGCTTCTGGGTCTGTGCCTCTACATGTCCTATCCTTTGCCGTAACTCGTAGATTGCAGACCCATTGAAGGCAAAAGGTCCGCACCACGATGCTGAGTTCATGTGTTTTGCAATCTGAAACCCAGGCACAGAAGCCCTATGGTTGTGTTAATGGGGCCTTAAGACTGTATTACACAGCCCAATGTAGCAGACGATAGGGAAGCGTCCCCTCCCGGCAATTGTCTGCTCACTGGCGGAGGAGACCACGGCTATTCTGTGCTGAATTCTGATACCTAGGCGCCATTTTGGGTGATTCGATCAAACAATCAAAAAAGCTTCTGCTTATTCTTCAAAATATTTTTCATTAGACATCCAATAAGACAAAAAATAAACTGACCTCTCCTGTTCCAGACACCTCCGCTCCTGAGATCCGGTGCTCCTCCTGCTGCGCTGTGCCCCCACATCAGACTAATGTGTGATTGGTCACTGCACAGAAGACGTCTCCTCTGCTCCAGGGTCCAGTAGCTCAGTGCTTTACACCCTCCATCTGACACTTACCATTGTGCTTGGTAACAGAAGGCTGACATGCGGCTGCTCGGCTATAGAAGCCCATGTATGAAGCTCCCGACACAGCACATTTTTGTGCTGATAATAAAAGAGGAGGTCTGGACTCTCCAGTTATGGCGTCAGCAGACCGCTGGTGACTTTTATGCACTTGCTGTACAGCATTCAGCGACCCCGCTCTGTAACTTTACACTCGTTGCTGAGTTGTGATTCCTTCCATTTTAAGATAATACTACTCCCATCTGATAGTGGAATACTAGGAGAATGACATTTCAAGAAGCGACTTGTGACAGCCGTGGCATCCTATAACAGGACCACACTGGAATTCAGGAAGCTATATTAAGCCACTCTTCCACCAATGTCTGTAAAGGAGACTGCATGGGTAGGAACTGGATGTAATACACTGTGGTAATGGTAGACTGCATGGCTAGAGGCTGGATGTTATACACTGTGGTAATGGTAGACTGCATGGCTAGAGGCTGGATGTTATACACTGTGGTAATGGTAGACTGCATGGCTAGAGGCTGGATGTTATACACTGTGGTAATGGTAGACTATATGGCTAGAGGCTGGATGTTATACACTGTGGTAATGGTAGACTGTATGGCTAGAGGCTGGATGTTATATACTGTGGTAATGGTAGACTGCATGGCTAGAGGCTGGATGTTATACACCTGTGGTAATGGTAGAGTACATGGATAGAGGCTGGATGTTATACACTGTGGTAATGGTAGACTGCATGGCTAGAGGCTGGATGTTATACACTGTGGTAATGGTAGACTGCATGGCTAGAGGCTGGATGTTATACACCTATGGTAATGGTAGACTGCATGGCTAGAGGCTGGATGTTATATACTGTGGTAATGGTAGACTGCATGGCTAGAGGCTGGATGTTATACACCTGTGGTAATGGTAGAGTACATGGATAGAGGCTGGATGTTATACACTGTGGTAATGGTAGACTGCATGGCTAGAGGCTGGATGTTATACACTGTGGTAATGGTAGAGTGCATGGCTAGAGGCTGGATGTTATATACTGTGGTAATGGTTAGACTGCATGGCTAGAGGCTGGATGTTATACACCTGTGGTAATGGTAGAGTACATGGATAGAGGCTGGATGTTATACACTGTGGTAATGGTAGACTGCATGGCTAGAGGCTGGATGTTATACACCTGTGGTAATGGTAGAGTGCATGGCTAGAGGCTGGATGTTATACACTGTGGTAATGGTAGAGTGCATGACTAGAGGCTGGATGTTATACACTGTGGTAACTGTAGACTGCAGGGCCAGGGCTGGATGTTATACACTGTGGTAATGGAAAACTGCATGGCTAGAGGCTGGATGTTATACACCTATGGTAATGGCAGACTTCATGGCTAGAGCCTGGATGTTAAACACCTGTGGTAATGGTAGACTGCATGGCTAGAGGCTGGATGTTATACACTGTGGTAATGGTAGACTGCATGGCTAGAGGCTGGATGTTATACACTGTGGTAATGGTAGACTGCATGGCTACAGGCTGGATTTTATACACTGTGGCAACGGTAGACTGCAGGGCCAGGGCTGGATGTTATACACCTGTGGTAATGGCAGACTTCATGGCTAGAGGCTGGATGTTATACACTGTGGTAATGGTAGACTGCATGGCTAGAGGCTGGAAGTTATACACTGTGGTAATGGTAGACTGCATGGCTAGAGGCTGGATGTTATACACCGTGGTAATGGTAGACTGCATGGCTAGAGGCAGGATGTTGTATACTGTGGTAATGGTAGACTGCATGGATAGAGGCTGGATGTTATACAGTGTGGTAACGGTAGACTGCATGGCCAGAGGCTGGATGTTATACACCTGTGGTAATGGTAGACTGCATGGCTAGAGGCTGGATGTTATACACCTGTGGTAATGGTAGACTGCATAGCTAGAGGCTGGATGTTATACACCTGTGGTAATGGTAGACTGCATGGCTACAGGCTGGATGTTATACACTGTGGTAATGGTAGACTCCATGGCTACAGGCTGGATGTTATACACTGTGGTAATGGTAGACTGCATGGCTACAGGTTGGATGTTATACACTGTGGTAATGGTAGACTGCATGGCTAGAGGCTGGATGTTATACACCTGTGGTAATGGAAGAGTGCATGGCTGGGAGCTGGATGTTATACACCTGTGGCAATAGCCTGAATGATACACCAGAATTCAATGATACAGAGTTGTGTCCCAATACTTTTCTCCATATAGTGTGCTTTATAACAGGGGTCACATAGTTAGGGATACCGTTGATCCTTATGTATATGCAGCAATATCTTACTGGTAACAGCTTACTGGGGAGATGGTTTTCATCGTTTCGAAATGAACCCTTCATAGGTCCTATAACTCAGGTTCTCCTCAGTAAATGCTGCCATATGCTTCCCATTTGACCTTGATGGACACTTACAGACAGCTGATACACAAGGAAGGTGGGTTGAGGTTTTTCCTCAACCTTAGGGTCAGATCTGCTGGAAATGGTCTTGGACACTGGGAAGGTATTCTTACATTAGTGATCCAGGATTTTGTGACAGGTACACATCTGAAGGTATTTTAGTGGTTAAAGGGGTTGTCCCACGAAATACAGTTTTCAAACCAGCACCTGGCTCTGAATACTTTTGTAATTGCATGTCATTAAAAATTTAGCATAGCCACTGAGCTATTCAATAAAATGTATCTGTAGAGCGCCACTTGCTGTTTGTTTTTTTCCTAATTTCTTTGACCTGCTCACTAAGAAGGCCACACATGCTCAGTTTCATCCTTCAACTGCCTCCTGAGCTGTGATGAGAGCTGAGACACGCCTCCTGAGCTGTGATAGGGAGAGCTGAGACACGCCTCCTGAGCTGTGATAGGGAGAGCTGAGACACACCTCCTGAGCTGAGACACGCCTCCTGAGCTGTGATAGGGAGAGCTGAGACACGCCTCCTGAGCTGTGATAGGTAGAGCTGAGACACGCCTCCTGAGCTGTGATAGGAAGAGCTGAGACACGCCCTCTGAGCTGTGATAGGGAGAGCTGAGACATGCCTCCTGAGCTGTCATAGGGAGAGCGGAGACCCGCCTCCTGAGCTGTGATAGGTAAAGCTGAGACACGCCTCCTGAGCTGTGATAGGCAGAGCTGAGACACACCCTCTAAGCTGTGATAGGGAGAGCTGAGACACACCACCCGAGCTGTGATAGATAGAGCTGAGACACGCCTCCTGAGCTGTGATAGGCAGAGCTGAGACACGCCTCCTGATCTATGATAGGCAGAGCTGAGACACACCCTCTGAGCTGTGATAGGAAAAGCTGAGACACGCCCTCTGAGCTGTGATAGGGAGAGCTGAGACACGCCCTTTGTGCTGTGATAGGAGGAGTTTAGACACACCTCCTGAGCTGCAGCAGAGAAGACACTCCCCTTGAGCTGCCAGCTTGATATAAATCTAGCTGAGCGATGAATGTGGAGATCTGTGGATACATTTGAGGTACAGGGCTGGTTCTAGCTTTATTAGAAAGAGGCCTATATGACACCCGAGTATTATTTTTTACATTAATCATGGGAGAACCCCTTTGACTGACTTCATGAAATTGGGAAATATGGAAAAATGCAATAACAAGGCTACATCTATGAACAAAGGGGTATTAGATGAATGTATGTGTCAGAAATATAAGATATCGGGTAAGAAGGTTTTTTTTATTATTTTCAGGTGGAATCTGTAGTGAAGAAGATGAGGTGGAGTAAGGATTTGAATTTTGTTGATGTCCAGAAATTAAAATGTGTTGTCTGGGCTGAAGATATTGATGACCTATCCCCATCAATATCAGATCGGTGGGAGGTTGACACGCAGCACCACCACTGATCAGATGTTAGTATGGACTGGAAGGCTCCCTACACGGTGTAGTCTCCAGCCCCAACGTATTGCAGCTCGGGTCCCCTCCACTTGAATAGGAGATAAGCTGTAGTACTCTACATAATGTCTGCTTCCAGCTCCATACAATGTATAGTTCCCAGTGGCTGCTCGAAACAGCTGATCGGTGGTGATGAACTATTCAGAGGATAGGTGATCAATATCTGTACCTTTGACAACCCCTTTTAAGCTTTACAGTCCTACAAAGGATTTCCACACCTGCCATTAAACTGGCTTCTCCTCTGTGTGAATTCTCTGATGTTCGATAAGACTTGATTTCCGGGTAAAACATTTCGCACATTCAGAACATGAATACGGCTTCTCACCTGTGTGAATTCTTAGATGATCCATAAGACTATATTTTTGAGTAAAACACTTCCCACATTCAGTACATGAAAATGGCTTCTCCCCCGTGTGAGTTCTTACATGTTTCTCAAGAGAATCTTTACGGATAAAGTGTTTTCCACATTCCACACAGGAAAATGGCTTCTCCCCTATGTGAATTCTCTGATGTCTCTCAAGTGGAGCTTTGTGCACAAAACATAGCCCACAATGCGAACACGAAAATGTCTTCTCCCCTTTGTGACTTCTTAGATGATTCGTAAGTTTTGATTTCTGACTAAAACATTTCCCACACTGAAGACATGAAAACGGCTTCTCCCCTGTGTGAGTTCTCAGATGTGTAACAAGACTTGCTTTGATGGTAAAATGTTTCCCACATTCTGAACATGAAAACGGCTTCTCTCCTGTGTGGGTTTTTAGATGTTCCATAAGATTTGATTTCTGATTAAAACACTTTCCACATTCGTGACATGAAAACGGCTTCTCCCCCGTGTGACTTCTCAGATGTCTTTCAAAAGGATCTTTAAACATAAAGCATTTCCCACATTTGGAACATGAATACGGCTTCACCCCTGTGTGTGATCTTTGATGTTTCGTAAGGTGCGATTTGTAGTTAAAACATTTCTCACATTCCGAACATGAAAAAGGCTTCTCCCCCGTGTGAATTCTCTGATGTTCAACAAGAACCGATTTCCTACCAAAAGATTTCCCACACTCCGAACATGAAAACGGCTTCTCCCCCGTGTGAATTCTCTGATGATCAACAAGAACTGATTTCCTACTAAAAGACTGCCCACATTCTGAGCATGAAAACGGCCTTTCATCTCTATGAATTCTCTCATGCATGGAAAGATTAGATTTCTTTGTAAAGTGTTTCCCGCATTCAGAACATGCGAAAATTTTACCCAGTCTAGTTTTGCAAATCTGTGACTGATTATCTTCTAGTTCATAATAGGGGAGATATAAGGAAATGTCCTAGAGAGACTCTTGTTCTGTCGTCACCTGGAAAAAGAAAAATCACAAAGAAGATAAATGATATTTTATCTATAATTAAAAAAAAAACACTGGCAAATACTACATAATTTTGTTTTTGTGTAGTCACACTCAAAGTCCCATAACATTTTTATTTTTCAATCATCTAAGACACATTTTTGTTTCCATTTTCAGGTAAATGTGACATGTAATACCCTGTAGAACCCAACAGACTCCTGGGGGCCATTTTCAGGGTTAGTGGGGTGACAGAGAGAAACCTCTCAATTATAGGTTGGTCTAAGTTGGCAGAAGAAGGGGTCAACTCAAGTAGGAGGATCAGCAAACCTGGTCTTTCTCCTCTGTAGTCAGAAGGCCTCCTCTTACCTGGAGATGTGAGGGGCTGGTGATTCTCCATCATGGCCTCCTTGTACAGATCCTTGTGTCCTTCTAAATACTCCCACTCCTCATTGGAGAAATAGACAGCGACATCCTGACACCTTACAGGAACCTGACAACACAAGGACACAGTCATTACCAGACCCCTCCCTTGGTCTTATTGTATAATGTCCCAGCATTCCCAGCAGCGCTCACCTCTCCGCTCAGCAGGTCAGTGATCCTGGTGGTAAGTTCTAGGATCTTCTGCTCCTGTATCAGTGAATGAGGTGGAGGCTCGGTGATGGGGCTCTGGGTCCTGCTCCGTCCTCCTGACACACGGGGTGTCACACACTCACCAGACGACTTCTTCACTACTGTGTAATCCTGTGTATGAGGAGACGCCGATCACTACAGAGGTTCTAAGAAGCCGTCACCTTTCCAGACATTTCCCTGGTTTATTACTAGAGATAAGAGTGATGTCATGTGAGACTCTCACCTCTCCAGTTATCAAGGAGATGATCTCTAGGGCGAGGTCTAATATCCTTGCAGCCACGTGGATTCTGTCCTGGTCCATCCTTGGTGGGTCATTGATGGAAAGCACCATCATTTTGCAAAGAAACTTGAGAAGTGAGAGTCCTGTACTTAAGGAACCTGAGGAAAAACAAAGAGGACAGCATAGTCTGGGATAATTAAAAATCTCGGACATGCTGCCCCCACCTCCCCATCCTGCATTTGTCTAAAAAAAAATTTAAAATCACCTTATTTTTACCTCTTTCTCATCTGCTGTATTTTTTATCTTAGACTCATCCAAGCATTTTATTTATCTCAGACAACCACTTTAACACACTCTAAGAAAGGCTTTGGATTCTGTAGAGCATACAAGAACTAAACATATTAAAGTGTTACCCTAGTGTGGGCTCCAGTTTTTTCCACTGTAGAGAAGCAGTTATATATTGTTGTGAGCTGTTGTCTCTGTTATCATCTCACAAGTTCCAGTTTTATTGTTAGAACATTGTCATTGTACAGAAAGCTGTGCAAATCACCAGGAGAGAATAGTCATCACCTTTAGAGGGCCAGCGACGTTTAAAGTGGATGATCCCCTCTTAGCTCTGATGTCCATTAAACAGAATACTTCTGCTCTTTAGCCTCAGACACTTTATTATTCATGGTCAGAATCCGAAATATCCTGACTGTAAGGTTTAATGACTACCCAACCAGGAAATGGAATAGAAATGGAAAACTGCTTACATCCAGCTTTTGGCTCTCTCTATAGGAAGGATAGTCCTCTGCTGCTGGATGTGATGGCAGTAACATGGAAAAGCCGTCTTGTGGATGTTTTCCCGCTAGTAGTGAAAGTACAGCAGATGAAATCTCCCTGAGTAACTTGTGTGGTGACCCTTCAGACTAGAGATGAGTGAAGTTTAGAAACTTTCAATTCGGCTGATTCGCAGAAGTTGCCAAGAAATTTGATTTGTTACGAAATTAATGTCACAAATCGCTATAAATCCGGTATACCCGGCCACTCTGCCCAATCATATTGTTCCCACTTGGTGGCACAGTCTCAGCGGCCGGGCATTTATAAAAACGTCTCCCGCTGGCTCGTGCTGCAGGCGCTGTGCCCGATGGGTGTCTGATGTTTTAAAGAGCTCCACCCAGCACTAATGCCAGTCACGGACTTTTAACCCTTCAGATGCAGTGGTAACCCTTCAGCTCCTCTCTAGCGGAGATCAGAGGAGCCAGAGTGTGTATGCAGCAGACCCTGTCCTCCTGTGTGATGGTACCGGAGATGGTACACAGCATTGAGGCGGGAAAACCTTCCTCAAACCAACACAATTAAGGGATTCACAACAGGGATGACCATAATCCCATGTGGATCCCTCCATAAGGTCCGGGATCCCTCACGACTATGAACCGGATGATATAAGACCAGATGCTGAACATGATGGATAGATTCAAACACGCTGCTGGATTATTACAGAAACACTGTCCCTAGCGCTTAGCCACGTCTCTCCCTATGCACACAGCTCACCCCACAATGAACGAGCCCGCACACAGCTCACCCCACAATGAACGAGCCCGCACACAGCTCACCCCACAATAAACGAGCCCGCACACAGCTCACCCCACAATAAACGAGCCCGCACACAGCTCACCCCACAATGAACGAGGCCCGCACACAGCTCACACCCCGATGAACGAGCCCGCACACAGCTCACCCCACAATGAACGAGCCCGCACACAGCTCACCCCACAAAAAACGAGCCCGCACACAGCTCACCCACAATAAACAAGCCAGCACACAGCTCACCCCACAATAAACGAGCCCGCACACAGCTCACCCCACAATAAACGAACCCGCACAAGCTCACCCCACAATAAACGAGCCGCACACAGCTCACCCCACAATAAACGAGCCCGCACACAGCTCACCCCACAATAAACGCCCCGCACACAGCTCACCCCACAATGAACGAGCCCGCACACAGCACACAGCTCACCCACACATGAACGAGCCCGCACACAGCACCAGCTACCCCCACAATGAACGAGCCCGCCACACAGCTCACCCCACATGAACGAGCCCGCACACAGCTCACCCCACAGAGCCCGCACACAGCTCACCCCACAATGCCCGCACAGACCCCACATGAACGAGCCGCACACAGCACCAGCTCACCCACACAATGAACGCCGCACACAGCTCACCCCAATGCACGAGCCGCACACAGCTCACCCCACAATGCAACGAGCCCGCACACAGCTCACCCCGCAAATGAACGAGCCCGCTCACACAGAACAACAAGCTCACCCCGCACATGAACGAGCCACGACAGCTCACCCCAGCAATGAACACCGCAGCCAGCTGCACACAGCTCACCCACAATGAACGAGCCCGCACACAGCTCACCCCACAATGAACGAGCCCGCACACAGCTCACACCCACAATGAACGAGCCCACAAGCACACAGCACCCACAATGACGAGCCACCAGCTCACCCACAATGAACGAGCCGGCACACAGCTCACCCCACAATGAACGAGCCCGCACACACACAGCTCACCCCACAATGAACCGCACACACGAGCCCGCACACAGCTCACCCCACAATGAACGAGCCCACACACAGCTCACCCACAATGAACGAGCCGGCACAGCTCACCCCACATGAACAGCCCGCACACAGCTCACCCCACAATGAACGAGCCCGCACACAGCTCACCCCACAATGAAACGAGCCCGCACACAGCTACCCCACAATGAACGAGCCCGCACACAGCACACAGCTCACCCCACAATGAACGAGCCCGCACACAGCTCACCCCACAATAAACGAGCACCTGCACACAGCTCACCCACAATGACCGAGCCCACACACAGCTCACCCCACAATGAACGAGCCGCACACAGCTCACCCCCACAATGAACGAGCGGCACACAGCTCACCCACACATGAACGAGCCCGCACACAGCCACGCCACACACCGAGCTCACACAGCTCACCCCACAATGAACGAGCCCGCACACAGCTCACCCCGCAATGAACGAGCCGCACACAGCTCACAGCTCACCCACAATGAACGAGCCCGCACACAGCACACCCCACAATGAACGAGCCCGCACACAGCTCACCCCACAATAACGAGCCCACATCACAGCTCACCCCACAATGAACGAGCCCGCACACAGCTCACCCCGCAATGAACGAGCCCGCACAGCACAGCGCACAGCACAAACCCCACAATGAACGAGCCCGCACACAGCTCACCCCACAATGAACGAGCCCCACATACAGCTCACCCCGCCAATGAACGAGCCGCACACAGCACACAGCTCACCCCACAATGACCGAGCCCGCACACAGCACACCCACAATGAACGAGCCCGCACACAGCTCACCCCACAATGAACGAGCCCGCACACAGCTCACCCCACAATGAACGAGCCCCGCACACAGCCACAGCTCACCCACAATGACCGAGCCCGCACCACAGCTCACCCCACAATGAACGAGCCCGCACACAGCCTCACCCCACAATGAACGAGCCCGCACACAGCTCACCCCACAATGAACGAGGCCCCGCACACAGCTCACCCACACAATGAACGAGCCCGCACACAGCTCACAGCTCACCCACAATGAACGAGCCCGCACACAGCTCACCCCACAATGAACGAGCCGCACACAGCTCACAGCTCACCCCACAATGAACGAGCCCGCTCACAGCTCACCCGCAATGAACGAGCCCGCACACGCTCACCCCACAATGAACGGAGCCCGCACACAGCTCACCCACAATGAACGAGCCCGCACACAGCTCACCCCACAATGAACGAGCCCCGCACACAGCACACAGCTCACCCCACAATGAACGAGCCCGCACACAGCTCACCCCACAATGAACGAGCCCGCACACCAGCTCACCCCACAATGACGAGCCCGCACACAGCTCACCCCGCAATGAACGAGCCCGCACACAGCACACAGCTCACCCCACAATGAACGAGGCCCGCACACAGCTCACCCCACAATGAACGAGCCCGCACACAGCTCACCCCACAATGAACGAGCCCGCACACAGCTCACCCCACAATGAACGAGCCCGCACACAGCTCACCCCCGCAATGGAACGAGCCCGCACACAGCACACAGCTCACCCCACAATGAACGAGCCCGCACACAGCTCACCCCACAATGAACGAGCCCGCACACAGCTTCACCCCACAATGAACGAGCCCGCACACAGCACACAGCACAATGAACGAGCCCGCACACAGCACACAGCTCACCCACAATAAACGAGCCCGCACCACAGCTCAACTCACAATGAACGAGCCCGCACACAGCTCACCCCACAATGAACGAGCCCGCACACAGCTCACCCCGCAAATGAACGAGCCCGCACACAGCACACAGCTCACCCCACAATAAACGAGCCCGCACACAGCTCACCCCACAATGAACGAGGCCCGCACACAGCTCACCCCACAATAAACGAGCCTGCACACAGCTCACCCCACAATGAACGAGCCCGCACACAGCTCACCCCACAATGAACGAGCCCGCACACAGCTCACCCCACAATGAACGAGCCCGCACACAGCTCACCCCACAATGAACGAGCCCGCACACAGCTCACCCCACAATGAACGAGCCCGCACATAGCTCACCCCACAATGAACGAGCCTGCACACAGCTCACAGCTCACCCTGAAATGACTGAGCCCACATACAGCTCCGTCAGCAGAAACAGAAAAACTATATGGGTGAGAATAGGGTTGCAAAAAAGCCATTTCTGATTCCTGGTCTTCTCCCACAGGCTGGGCGCGCTGTACTGTAATCTGCGCACAGCGTCAGGATATCGGCGCACTCTGAGTGCAGAGCTGGGATACAGGACAGTGCGGCAGGAAGAGCAGGATGAGCGCTGAATGTCAGGAGCGGCGGCATCTGTAGCAGGAGAGGTGAGTAGATCTATATATTTTTTCCTCTGATCGGAGGTATAATTGGGGGTCTTATAAACACTGGGGGTCTGATCTGAGGTCAGATTATTGTTTTATTTTCCTCCTGTAAAACCCTAGGTGTGTCTTATATGGTAATTTGTGGATTACGGCTCTTCAGCTTCACTAAGGTGTCCATGCCATGAAAGAGATAACATCTGTCCTGCAGGAAGGGGTTAATATCAGATGACAATAAAAAAAACACACCACCACTCGTAACAGAGCAGGGTCAGGGCTCCAGCTGCTGTGGAACCACAACTCCCAGCAGTTACACTTACTCGGCTGTTCTTGTAACTCCCACAGAAGTGAAAGGAGGATGCTGGTAGTTGTAGTTTCAGAACAACTGCAGCGCGGTCCCTGTAATATTCTATGATGTCAGAAAATACCGCACTTTTTCTGTTTTTACTCCTCTCCAAAAACAGCAGCAAGAAGTGAATGTGAAAGCTCTCTCTAAGCTCCACTTCTATTTAACCCTATAAAGACATCTAGAAGTTGTCCTGCAGCATGATGGTGGTTGTAGTCCCAGGTCTAGTGCACAGGACAAGATCTCCAGTCACTTACCCTTCACTCCTCTAGTCCAGGACCTTCTCTGCTACACACACTGGTCATGTGAACAGGATAGGAGTGATGTCACAGTACGAGGAGGGGCTTCCTGCTCAGTAAATCATGTGACCCTGCCAGATCTGACGTCAAAGGAAGTGAGGGGACTGTTTGGAGAGCGGGAAGCTGCTGCACTGTGTCTGTGTGTGCTAGTGACTGAGGGAGTTTACATGGGACTGTATGTGAGAGGAGAGTGGAGTGATGTTATTTACATGGGACTGTATGTAAGAGAAGACTGGAGAGAGGGAGTGATGTTATTACATAATGAGGGGACTATATGTGATGGAGAGAGATGGAGGGGGGGAGTGATGTATTGACACATATGGACTAGGGAGAGAATGTGACTGAGTTAGAGACTGGAGGGAGAGAATGATGTTATTACATGGACTGTATGTGAGAAGATTGGAGAGGAGTGATGTTATTTACATGGGACTGTATGTGAGAGAAGACTGGAGGGGAGTGATGTTATTTACATAGGACTGTATGTGAGAGAAGATGGAGGGAGGAGTGAATGTTATGGACATGGGACTGTATGTGAGAGAAGACTGGAGGAGGGAGTGATGTTATTTACATGGACATGTTGTGAGAGAAGACTGGAGGAAGGAGTTGAGTATTACATGGGACTATATGTGAGAGGAGACTGGAGGGAGAGAATGATGTTATTTACATGGGACTGTATGTGGAGAAGACTGGAGGGAGGGTGAGTTATTTACATGGGACTGTATGTGAGAAGACTGGAGGAGTGATATTTACATGGACTGTATGTGAGAGAAGACTGGAGGAGAGAGTATGTTATTACATGGGACTGTATGTGAGAGGATGGAGAGAAATGATGTCATTTACATGGGGCTGTATGTGAGAGAACTGGAGGAGGGAGTGATGTTATTTAATGGGGTGTATGTGAGAGAAGACTGGGGAGGGAGTGATGTTATTTACATGGCTGTATGTGAGAGAAGACTGGAGGGAGGGAGTGATGTTATTTACATGGGACTGTATGTTAGAGAAGACTGGGGGAGGGAGTGATGTTATT